>JASTWP010000013.1:0-280897 GCA_030770255.1 Temnothorax ravouxi
AAGAAGATTTGCCTTGACATCGACAGCATATAAATTTTTGGATGTTGGAATCAACGCGGGACCTATGTCCTCTGTGGATATACATATTGGTGATAACCGAGGCAATCGGATAATTCTGCCACATGCAACGTGGGTGACATTCATTGAAAAACGTGCAGATATACAGCGACTCGTGCAGTCATCGGCACCATCATCGCTAACGTTTCGAGATCTGGAGTTTGTTAAAATACGTGACGCAGATATTGTAAAATTGACGTCGTGCGGCACCAACTTGTACATGAAACCGTCAACTGTACTCTTCCTGTTCGAACTAGAACATTGCGTCGAGAATGTGTATTTTCAACTATATAAATATGTTCACGACGTAAGTGATAAATTCAAACATTTTGTAACAATTTTACGTCAAAATTGTATCACCGATAAATGTAACGCAGTTACAATCTTGCGTGAATTTTATGATAAAAATTCGATTACTGATTGTGAATTATTAGCATACGCTTTGGATACTATTGTGTATAATGCGCTTCATGATAAATAAATGCATATAATATGGTTAAAAAATTTCCTTTTCGTTTACCGTTCCCTGTCGTTAAGCTTCGTTTATCGTTTACTTAAATATAATATTAAAATTAAATATCGCGAAGATCTAAACAATTAAATATTGTTGGCAAAAAAAATATATGCGATCGTGAGCGATAACGCGAACGGGGGCCGGGGGCCGGGAGGGACTGCGAGAACAAGAAGACGCGCGCGACCGGGGGACGGGGGCGAGGGAAAAATAACGCGAGCGGAAGTGTGTGACGTTACGCGGACCGGCGCGGCCGTTGCACGCGGACCCCTCCCGCGGCAAAAACGCGGTCGCCCCGCGGCGCCGGAAAACGCAGATCCCCTCGCCCCGCGGCGCCGGAAAAACGCGGTTTCCCCCCTCCCCCACCCCGCGGTTTTCCCTCCCCCTCCCCGCGGTTTTCCTTCTCCGCCCGCGGTTTCCCCCGCCCGCGGTTTTCCCCCTCATCCCTCACCCCCCTCAGATCCCACAGGTTGGGGTAGAACTCCCTTAGCTTACCTACTCTGGAGATACACTTAAAGAAACATGTCAACAATAATAATACCTTATGACATAGAAAGCTACTGTTTATAAATTAAATTATATACGCGCCTGAGCCTCAAACGGCTTATAGACTGCGCGCGGGACAGCAAGGTAAAGGAAAGATAGCGCTAGACAGATCCAGCTGAAACTTGGACGAGAAGCTTGCCGAGCTCTGATTAAAACTGTTAAAATTATAACATGCATTTTTCGAAATACATACCTCAAGACACGTACAGTTGCATTGAATGTCACAACCTAAAGACACAACCTATAAAATACATAAATATTTAATATACACATATATATATATATATATATATATATATATATGTTAAAGGGTTATTGCAGGGACTTTTTAGATAATATATTGTATACTTCCGGGACACCTGGCTGTTGCAGGTTCGGACTCGGATCTTTTTTTAATCTAATGTATATTTCCAGGTCCGACCTGGTATTATACATTTTTCCTATGAAAAGAATAAAATACAATAAAATTGGAATATTAGTTTTAATTTGATTGAAAACATGATTTTATCGGAATATATACTCCAGAACTTATATTTTTATTGCGCAAATTTGTACACGAATTAATCATTTCATTTAAATATTAATATTTTTAATAATTGTTATATAGCATGTATATTTTCGGGACACGTATATCGTGACTATATAGATACTTTCAGGACCACATTTATTTTGTGCCATAAATAAACAAATAACAATCGAACATTAATATTTTATACATTTAGTATATATATATTGTAAAAAATAACCAATATTGTTATTTCACTGTCATTTCAATAATATTAGCGCGTAATTGTGATGACCGATATGAGAATTAAAACGGGTTTGTAATAAAATCGACAGTTTTGTTGGATCCTAAGATACAACCATTTTATTTGGAATGAAAAAAATATAGTACCAGTATCGCTAATGCCTAACAAATATGTCGTCAAACAATCGCCAGAATAAGGCAATTTCTGGCGTGACTCTGGTATAAGTAACCAAAATGTACCAAACTGTAGCAGCATCAATAGCAACCTTGGTATATGTACCAAACTATACTAAATAATCGCTAAAAATCGCCTATAAATTAATCAATAGCATGAACGAGTTATTCTAAGAAACAAGATGAGATTATTATTTTGGAACGAAGTCGGTAGCTCTATTGGATCCTTAAATGTATGTCATGTGGGATAGAAGTAACGTATGTTATCGGAACCGCTAATTACTAACAGTATATCGTTGGACAATCCTTCGCGCTAGTTAATTAATAACATAACTGCCTAATTCTAGTAGTCGATAGCAATATAGTGAAAACCGTTTTTGACCGAAATCGAAAACTTCAATACCGATATACAAGCGTCAAACGAGAAAAGAATCCGATACATTGGCGCTCCCGTTAAAAAAATAATAATTTAGTCTTAATAATTGTTTTCACCGTCTTCTCAAAAAGGACCTAATCCTAATATTAGAGTGAGAATTATATGAGATATGAGAATTAAAGCTGCTTTGTAATGAGTCGGCAATTTTATTGGATCCTAAGATACATCTATTTTACACGAAATCAAAATAATGGTAATGTACGATACCGGGACCGCGCTATATAATAATTAACAGCTATGTCGTCGAACAATCACTAGTAATAACATGACCGCGGTATTCTAACAGACAATAAGACGAGATTATTATTTTAGAACAAAGTCGGTAGCTTTATTTACTACTTAAAAGTATGTCATGTGGGATAGAAGTAACGTATGTTACCGGAACCGCTAATAACTAACAAACATGTCGTTGGACACAATCGCTCGCGCAAGTTAATTAACAATATGACTATGTAATCCTATATATAGCATGAGAATTAAAACTGTTTTTGAAATCGATAGATTTGAGATCGCTCTTTTAAATTTTCATTTTTAAACATTCTGTAACTAATAAAAGCATGTGCCTTATATTGGCTGGTAATAAATAATATGACAACTAATTCATGATTGGTATACTTTATTACACCCTAAGATAAGCATGTCATATTACGATATTCATAGTCGGTTCTTATATTTAAGACCATCTTAAGTACAATCTTAAGATGTCATTAACCAATCACAGAGCCGTATTAGCATCTTAAGATATTACTTAAGACAGTCTTGAAATAAGATCTGATTATGAATAGCAATAATGTATATTTCCGGTACCGTTATTAACCAATGGATTTGTTCTGTTCTTTACAACTGAAGTGTATGTACTGCACTTAAAATTTCTTTTCTCGCTTTTTTGCCAAACTTCAAACGTATATCTATTTCACTTTAAAAGCGAGTGTACACTTAGTTTACACTAGTGTACGCTATAAAGAACAGACTCAGTTATAGTGTTATGTAATAGTATATTGTGCACCAAGGGGCGAAAGTAGCGTTTTTCAGACGAGTGTGAAATTTGTCGCCCGAGCCTTCGGCTCGGGCGGCAAATCACACGAGTCTGCAAAAGCTTTCGCCCCGAGGTGCACACGATATTTTTCACAACACCTCTTTACGGAAATGTTCGACTTTTGAATGCCTGTAGAGTGTATGCGTTTGATGCTCTCCATTTACACAATTTATACGCGCGTGTAGTTAAATAAAAAAAGAAAAAGAGAGTGATGTTGGGTCCAGAGACGAAGCCCTGGTGGGGTCCAGAGGCAAAGCCCCTGGGGGGGGGGTGTGGGGGGCAAAGCCTCCCACATAAAAAAATAAAATTAAAATAAAATTTAAAAAAATATATATATAATTTTAATTTTAAAATAACAAAAAAATTTCCAAAAAATGTAAAAAATAAAATTTTTAGAATATAAATATATCATTAGACTCGTGAAAATGTCAATAAATCAATAGACGGCGATACGAGTCAAGGGCAGTGCGCAAATAGAGAATTAATAGTTACAGAAGTAACGAATTATGTATATACGTATATACACATATTTCAACTTAATAAACTGCGCGCCGCTTATTTGTCGGACTTGAAACACAGCTATCATTGGAACATTAATACCCTTTCCTCCCCGGAATTAAATCTACACGATTTAATTATTTAAAAAACTGTAAAGAAATTATTGCGAAAAATATTAATGTTCCAACGATAGCTGTGTTTCAAGTCCGACAAATAATCGGCGAGCAGTTTATTAAGTTGGAATAAATGTATATACGTATATACATTTTAATTCGTTACTTCTGTAACTATTAATTCTCTATTTGCGCACCACGTACCGCGCTTGACTCGTATCGCCGTCTATTAATTTTTAGAATATAATTAAAGAATATAATTTTTACAAAGAATAAGCATTAATTAGTGAATTTAATATTTACACTACAATTTTGGAATTGAAAAAGATTGGATTATTTCCTCTATTTTGTATTTTAGATGTTGATTCAGATGAATCTTCAGTCATGATACAGACAGCAAGCGACACAAGTCGACACAAACGTCGTTTTATCTTTCTTTTTTGGCAATGAGTAACAAAGACAAAACGACACTTGTGTCGACTTGCCACTTGCTGGAAAGCTTCTTATATATGTTTTAAGATTTGGCCGTTACGTTACTTTCCGCCCGCTAAACAGGGACGAAAGTGGCCACTTTCCGCCCTAGGGACGAAAGTGGCCACTTTCCGCCCTAGGGACGAAAGTGGCCACTTTCCGCCCTAGGGAAGAAAGTAACCACTTTCGTCCCTGTTTAGCGGGACGAAAGTAAGCACTTTCCGCCCTAGGGAGGAAAGTGACCACTTTCGTCCCTGTTTAGCGGGACGAAAGTAAGCACTTTCCGCCCTAGGGAGGAAAGTGACCACTTTCGTCCCTGTTTAGCGGGACGAAAGTAAGCACTTTCCGCCCTAGGGAGGAAAGTGACCACTTTCGTCCCTGTTTAGCGGGACGAAAGTGAGCACTTTCCGCCCTAGGGAAGAAAGTGACCACTTTCGTCCTTGTTTGGCGGGACGAAAGTAAGCACTTTCCGCCCTAGGGAGGAAAGTGACCACTTTCGTCCCTGTTTAGCGGGACGAAAGTAACAAACTTTCCTCCCTGGCGTGAAATTGGCCACTTTCGTCCCTCTCTACAGGCATGGAAAGTCGAACTTTCCGTGGAGGTGTTGTGAAAAACTGTTAATTATGGTAAGATTTTTTCCACATAATTTCTATTATGTAATATTCTTTTATCACATCTAATACACACATACACACATACATACATACACACATACACACATACACACATACATACATGCACATACAAAACCAACCTCTTTTTAGGTTAGTTTTTAGGTTAATCCTAATAAATTAGGAAATATAGCCAAAAAATTATAAATGTGATGCTAAAGACTGCTTATATGGTAATATACTTGTATAGCATTATAGTTATATTGCATTTATTCGGTATCAGTTTGTGATATGCAGCCAAGTATATAGCTAGATGCAACACAGATGAACAGATGTAAACATTTGGCTAACAAGAGGTAAATGTATAGGTAATTTCTTCTTATTGCTTGCAAAAAATATAAATATGCACTGAGTGCCCACTGGTGCGTCCAACCGAATTCGCTATAAGTTTACATTTTAGTTTTTCATATTCAATTTTATGTTTTCTTCATTTTAACAGAAAGTACTTGGAACTGGTCGTCATTTGAAGACTAAAAATGTATGCATTAGTGAAACGATCAGGAAAATATGAGGTGATAGAGAAAGAATTAATTACTAATAAAAATAGACGAGCATATTCAAAGTTGAAAAAAAAATCAAAGACCTACAAGGATAGACATTTGATAGCTTACAATGGTATGTATTTTATTACTTTTATGCACATAAATTCATTGCAAAGCTACTCTCTTTATGATTATATATAATAATTTATTTCTTGCAATATTTAGAAGTAATTGTCTCTTATTACACATTTTATGTAACATTATTTGTACAATCTCTTGTAATTTTTTAAAAATAATCTTTTAATAAAAGCCTATTTTATTAAAGTTTAAATTAAATTTATTTTTTAAACATATAATAAAACTTTAATAAAACTTTATTGCAACAAACGTAATTAAACGTAGAATAATATTTGTTATATTGTTTTTATTACCTAAAGTTTTTATTACCTACTCATATAATATTTTTAATTAACTTATTTCTTCTTTGTTTTATAACTTGAAATTAACTTTATACCTAATTTTCTTTAATTATTTTTAGAAAATATTAATATCTCAAAATATAAAAACGATATCTTTCTAACTTAATTTCTGATATTATTTGCAGTTTTGAATGGTAATAGTAACTTCGTGATATATACACACAAACATATACACATACAAACCTATATAGAAGATAATCTATAATGCATGTGTGTGTGTGTGTGTGTGTGTGTGTGTGTGTGTGTGTGTGCGCGCGCGCGCGCGCGCCAACACACACACACACACACACACACACACATACAAGATAAGCCCATTATGTGATATAATAGAGAGTGATACTTTAATAGGAAAAAATAAGATAAAAACATAGAATAAAATTTTTTATATTAAATTTTATTTTTTAAATATTGATTTTGAAATTCGGATAATTAATATTATGATATCATTATTAAACATATATATTTTTTACTACATTGTGATGCACTTCTCAACGCGGCTATTAATATACAAAGAAAACTACTTTATAACGCCCTGTTCATAAAAAGTATAATAAAATCAATTAAACAGAATAGTAAATTTCTTTCGCCAGTATAATAACACTCAAGTAATTTCTTTGAATCGACCGTGACTGGCAATAATAACGTCTCTTTGATATGAACGTTGAAAAACTGTGAGCCAACTTGGTTTGTCAGATTCACACAGCACTTTTTTCGGATCAATCATCGAGGCATTATTAATTTTGACCATGGGTTTTGGTCAGTTGATGTAATTTCTAAATTAAATAGTTTTTAAAATTTTTTGCGAAAAATATTACCCCAGCCAGGGTTTGAACCTGGAACCTCCCGTATACCGTGCGGGTGTCGTGCCAATTCGACCACTGAGGCTGTGGTAATATTTATTGCAATAACAACTATATATAAGATGGAGCACCGATTCTTCAGTCGACGGTGTATAATAAACAGAATAGTAAATTTCTTTCGCCAGTATAATAACACTCAAGTAATTTCTTTGAATCGACCGTGACTGGCAATAATAACGTCTTTTTGATATGAACGTTGAAAAAATAAACGTTAAAATATGAACGTTAAAATTTTTAAAAACTATTTAATTTAGAAATTACATCAACTGACCAAAACCCATGGTCAAAATTAATAATGCCTCGATGATTGATCCGAAAAAAGTGCTGTGTGAATCTGACAAACCAAGTTGGCTCACAGTTTTTCAACGTTCATATCAAAGAGACGTTATTATTGCCAGTCACGGTCGATTCAAAGAAATTACTTGAGTGTTATTATACTGGCGAAAGAAATTTACTATTCTGTTTATTATACACCGTCGACTGAAGAATCGGTGCTCCATCTTATATATAGTTGTTATTGCGATAAATATTACCACAGCCTCAGTGGTCGAATTGGCACGACACCCGCACGGTATACGGGAGGTTCCAGGTTCAAACCCTGGCTGGGGTAATATTTTTCGCAAAAAATTTTAAAAACTATTTAATTTAGAAATTACATCAACTGACCAAAACCCATGGTCAAAATTAATAATGCCTCGATGATTGATCCGAAAAAAGTGCTGTGTGAATCTGACAAACCAAGTTGGCTCACAGTTTTTCAACGTTCATATCAAAGAGACGTTATTATTGCCAGTCACGGTCGATTCAAAGAAATTACTTGAAAATCAATTAAAATTATAAAAAAAACAATTTATAAAATTGCAATACAGTCTTTATTTACTTGTAAATAGAATACTCTATAATTTATTTGTATTTGAATAGCTGCTTTTAGAAAATTTGTCAATTTATGAGACAATATTATTAAGTCATAAAAAGAAATTTAAATAACAAAGGCTATTATCTATATAAAAAAAAATTAAAATAAATTGCAATAATTTTTTTATTTTTAAATCTTCTCTTTGATTTTTTCAAAAATAAGATTTTATACAACAAAAACTTTATTCTACATTTTAGACTTACATTTTCAGATAAAATCCATTTTCTTTCTAGTTGTACTACCAATAACGGACTACCTTGTATACAAGCTATTTCACGATATAACAATTGGTGTAAATTATTACATTTTTTGTCAATTATTTTGTTATATTATAATATAATATGGATATTTTCTTACATATTGTTAATTGATAGTTCTATTTAATATATAAAATTTAAAACTATTGATAAGTATTTAATAAGTATTTAAGTGGCTAACAGAAATTGCAGAAGCAAACAAAAAGGTTTTAATATAGATCCATAAACTAATCGTTTTCAAGATACTCAATTTTTTTTTTGTAGATAGTTATTTGTACGATTACGTATATCGTAGAATTATTGATATCTAGAGAATTTAAAGTATCAACAACTGATAATTGATACAATCTATTTCTATTTACATTTTTAATAATTACATGACTTTAAGTAGTTTCCCTGATTGCAAATTTATTGTTATTACGTTGTTATTAAAAATATGTAAACAGAAATAAATCCTGGGTCATCCATCAATCACTGATACTCTGAATTTTCGAGATATTAGTCATTCTACAGTATGTGTAATGATACAGAGAATTACTGTCTTACAAATAAAAAAACTAAACATTTTGAAGAATATTAGTTTGTAGACTCATAGATATATGTTTGTTTTTGCGAGTTTTATTATTCAATTAAATTTTTACCCATAATTCTGAAGTACCTTGTACATACCAATAAATAAAAAAATGATGAAAATGGCAATAAAAGAATATTATAGGTTTTTATAAATATAAAAATATAAAGTTTTAGTTAATATAAAACAAACTAAGTAATTAATATTTTAAGATACAAATAATTATAATTTCTTATAAGATAGTTTTTATAATAATAAATTGTTTTCTTTTTATAGATGACGCCGAGTTTCTGAAAAATATACAGAAGAATTTGAATGCTAATAGACCTCAAGTATTGATTCGTCACATTAAAAATAGTAATGATAATCCATTGATAACATTTCCACAAGTAGCAACGTCCAATGTTGAAAAAGATAAGACAGTGTCGGTATCACCTATTGATATGTCAACAATAAATATAAAAAACATATCAAAAAATATTCATCTATCTCCTGATAAGAAACAATTCAAACGTTTTAAAGATCAATCTACTACTGATATAATCAAGGAACAAAATGATTTCTCTAATGTCGAAGACTTTGAAAGTAGTGGATGCTTTAACAATTCTTCTATTGAAAAACAATATGATAAAGCTCAAGATACATCTTCTTTTGACGAGCATAATACTAAAATTATTCTACCATCATCATCACCAACAACTAATAAATATGTGGATGATTCGTTTGACTCTCAGTATCCTATCATAAATGATGTATTTTTGCACAAAGATAGCAATACAAATTTCGCTATAAATATCGAGCAACAAGATTTACCCACTGTTTTAGGAAGCCATAAAGACGATAAATGTCGCATTGTTTCTAATTTAGCGTTAGATCGATCATCCTTGAATATTGTTAGAAGAAGTGAAACTTCTTTTACGATACGGAGACAAAGTAAAGATATACTTCTTAATAATAATTCTTTAGATTCTTTACAATATGACAATAACACACATATTTATTCAAAAATGGATACTGAGTCATTATTAAATAGAGAAGTATCTTTTACTCGAGATATTTCGGGTGAATCTAAATGCACAAACATAACAGATATTTCCCAAGCTGATCCCACGTACGAACCATCACAGTTTGATACTACTTTAGAAAATCTGTCAGCAAATACGAGTAATAAAATATTGTCTTCCAATAATATTAGCCCAAATAAAGAAAATAAAGACAATAATGCTCAAATAAGTCCAAATAAAGAAAATGAAAGTAATGTCTCACTACAAAATAAGTCGTCAGAATTTTATAATGAAATATCAAATGCACAACAAGGTGCTTGTGATGATGCTAAAATGTTCGTTGCTTCCTCTCGAGAACGTTCTGGAGCAGGCAAAAAAAATTTTTGTTTATATTGTAAAACTTTTCAAAGTAAAATCTGTCATCACTTGGAACGGGTACATAAAGATAAAGCAGACGTACAAAAATTTATTGATCTACCGAAAGGTACTACTAAACGTAGACGAATAATTGATACAATAAGAAGAAATGGTAATTTCTTATTTAATACTAACACTAAATACAATGACGGAGAGCTTATAGTATGTAGACGGCCAAACCAAAAAATGTCAAGAGGTGCGCAAGATTTTCAAGCTTGCATAAATTGCAGAGGACATTTTTCGAAGACTACCATCCGTCATCATTTTCGTTATTGTGTTGGACGTTCTAAGAAGCGGAATAGATCGATTAATGTCTTGGGATGCGCGATTACTGGTAGAATTCATGAAGCAGCAAACCTAACGTTAGCAACAGTAGTATTTCCTGTGTTAAGAGAAGATCGTATAACACGTCTTATACGATACGATGAACTTCTTATAAAACATGCAAATAAATTATGTGATAAATATAAACTCCAGCATTAACACGACATGATTCGAAGTCGATTAAGATTGCTCGGCCGTTTTCTCATTGCACTTAAATCGATTAATCCCGATATAGAAAATTTCACTTCGTTGTACAATCCAAAATATTACGATCATATCATACAAGCAGTAAATGAAGTTGCAGGTTTTGATAGCCAAACAAATGTGTATAAAACACCGTCTAATGCAACTAACCTCGGAACGCTATTAAAGCAAGTTGGAAATACTTTAATTACAGAATGTATCAAAAAATCTGATTATTCCACAAAACAATCAGCGGAAAACTTAATAAAATTGATTACAGAAGATTATGCCGCGAGTGTTGCTCGTACTGCCTTAGAAACACAGTCTCAACAAAAACGGAAGAAAAAGGTTATTCTCCCAACAACAGAAGATATCTCTAAGTTATATAATCATCTCAAAGAAATAAGACAATCATGTTATGATAAATTAAAAAAAAAATTTTCATACAATGTGTGGTTTACTTTAGCAAAGGACACATTAGTCGCGGTTCAAGTTTTTAATCGTCGTCGTGCGGGCGAAACTGAACGTATATCGATTGAAGAATTTAATAATCGTCAAGCAATTAATGAGAAAACAAATTATGAATTGTTTAAGTCTTTATCAACTAATAATAAGAAGATTGCGAAAAAGTATGTACGTTTTGTGATACGGGGAAAGAAAAACAGAGATGTACCTGTCCTTCTTGATACTGAACTGACACGATGCATACTATTACTTATAGAACATCGAAAACATGCTAAAATTCATCATCAAAATCCTTATCTATTTGCATTACCTGGAAATAACGTAAAGAGATTTAAATTTCTCAGAGCCTGTCACTTGTTACGCGAATTTTCTAATCAATGTAAGGCGGAAATGCCTATTAGTTTACGCGGCACACAATTAAGGAAACATATTGCAACTAAATGTATTTTGTTGAATTTACAAAATGATGAAGTAGCGGATCTTGCTGATTACATGGGACACGCAGAAAATATTCACAGGGAATATTATAGACAGCCTATAGTTAGTAGAGACATTTTGCGAATGTCGCAGCTTCTGGAGAAGGCTCGATCAAGAGGATATTAATGCAAATGAGGAAGAGGAAAGCGATAGTGATAAAGAAAATGAAATAGAAGAAAATGAAAACAGCGGTGAAGAAAACACTGTAGGTAATACAAAATCATCTGATTTAAACTACAATAGGACAGAAAGAATAGAATCATATAGGATGAAGTCGCTTGATTTACATAAAAATACTCCTGAGCACACAGATACAAGCCATGAATCTATTAATAGTACTAAACGAAAACGCAGTAGTAAGTTGATTAAAAAATATTTTTTTACTTTTACAAGAGTAATCAAAACTACGTTTAAAATAATAAATTTATTTCTAGCTTCTCCCTATGGTAAAACGGCAACGTTGGGACAAAGACGAAGAAGATATAGTAATGAAATTATTTGGAAAATATCTATATTTACCAAATTTGCCTCCAACACAGGATCTATTGGCAGCGATTAGGACATACAAGTGTTTACAAAAACGTAAACGTACAGCCCCGCAAATAAGGAGTTTTCTTCATAACAGAAGACGGAAGATACAAAAAAAGAAAAAAAATTCTCTTAGAACTGATGTATCGTCATCATACGAGGATTCTAATGATGAAGAAGACAGTCAACAATCTTTAATTACGAAACATATTAATTCAATATTTAAACAAGATATTGAAACAAAGCATATACCTTCGATAGATGAATGCACACGTGCACAAAAAAAATCAAAATTATTGTCTAATCTAAGTATAAAACAAATACAAACAGCAGTTTTTAACTTAATAAGTAAGTAATAAAAATATAAGGTATACGTAATAAACTTGATATATATGTACTCATGTATATCTTCTAAATCTAAATAGCAGAGCGCATTTAAGTATATTTATATTCATTAAAAATACGCACGAGTTTTAGCATGACATTTAATCAAATATGATCTTATTAAACAAGCATAATTTTATTAAATTTTATAAAGTGCATTAAATAACTATAAATATGAAATGTCGAAATAACGTTTATTTACAAATACATATAATGTAAAGTTGGAAAAAAAAGTTTATTATTATTAAATACTTATATGTAATATAAAAAATGCATTTACTAATTGTTTCAGTGTCTTCCTAATATACTTTTATCAGTCTAAAACTATATTTATGAAACTACTGATATTAAATAATATAAGAGTCAGTATTTATATGGTATTGTTATGTTAAAAATCACAAGAGTTTATTAGTTATTCTATATATATTAGGGTGTGTCATTTTGGAGCAACTTTTCTTTTTTATTTCACAAATAGCATATATGCTTGCAGGAAGGTAAAATAAGATACCTGTTAAAATTTTAACCTTTAATATTAATATTAACAGGTCGCTCATCGCAATTTTTTATTTTTCATTTAGTAAGATAGAAAAAATTTTATAACTATATAACAAACAGTAATACAGCATTGCGCCACATAGATTTTCTGTAGTAAATTTACCGTTTTACAAAAAAGATCTCTTATCATTTTTTCATAAATTCAACCGTTCAAAAGATATTCAAAGTTAAAGTTTGATAAATTTTATAAAACTTGTTTTTGCTTCTTATGAATTTTGTATCATATTGACTATCAAAAAATATGAAAATTGATTATTTCATAATTTTGAATGAAAAAATGTTGAATTTATGAAAAAATAATAAGAGATTTTTTTTGTAAAACGGTAAATTTACTACAGAAAATCTACGTGGCGCAATGCTGTATTACTGTTTGTTATATAGTTATAAAATTTTTTCTATCTTACTAAATAAAAAATAAAAAATCGCGATGAGCGACCTGTTAATATTAATATTAAGAGCTAAAATTTTAACAGGTATCTTATTTTACCTTCCTGCAAGTATATATGCTATTTGTGAAATGAAAAAAAAAGTTGCTCCAAAATGACACCCTAATATACGTAGTGAAAATGACGATAAAAGTCATAAATATTATAACCAGTATGGACCAGTATTATTTCTTTAAGTTAGGTAACCGAAATATTTACATTTATTTCTGGAATACATTCGTATTTTCGTAGATAGATCCTCTATATTAAATAGGTATTATTTTTTATTTTAATATGTTGTGATAAATCAATAATTAAAAATGTGATTGTCGAAATAAGATTTAATTAATGCTCTTGTGATATGTAATACGTACATATATGTTATAAGAATGAGAAAGTTCGTTTTTTTAATTTTACTTACAAATACGCCAAATAAAAAAGTGTACTTACTAGTTTAAGTTTCAGCGTCTTCCTAATCTACTTTCACTTGTCTAAAACTTATTTACTAAACTACTGATATTATTAAATAATATAAGAGTCAGTATTCATATGACATCAATATGTTGAATATTATAAGAGCTCATTAGTTATTCTGTCTCCATATATGTAGTGAAAATGACGATAAAAGTCTAAATATTATAACCAGTATGGACCAGTATTATTTTAACCGAGATATTTACTTTTATTTCTGTAATACATTTGCATTTTCGTAAATAGATAGTCCTCTATATTAAATATTATTTTTTTTGTAACATGTTGTGATAAATAACTAAAAATGTGAACGTTGAAATAAGTTTTGATGCTCTTGCGATATGTGATACATACGTACATATATGTTATAAAGATGAGAAAGTTTATTTTTTTTTAATTTTACTCATAGATACGCCAAATAAAAAGTGTACTTACTAGTTTAAGTTTCAGCGTCTTTCTAACCCATTATACTTTTACTCATCTAAAACTTATTTACTAAACTACTGATAATATTAAATAATATAAGAGTCAGTATTTATATGGCATCGTTATGTTAAATATTACAAAAGCTTATTAGTTATTTTATGTAGTAAAAATGACAAAAGTCTATATTATATTATAACAGGTATGGACCAGTATTATACTACTTAAGTAATTGTTAACCTTGTATTGAGATATTTACTTTTATTTTTGTAATACATTTGTATTTTCTTAAATAAATAATCTTCTGCATACAAATATTATTTTTTAATTTTAATATATGATAAATAATTAAAAATATGAACGTTGAAATAAGATTTGATGCTCTTGTGATATGTGCACACATTCATGTAATGTTATAAAGATAAGAAGGTATATTTTCTTAATTATACTCATATGCAATATAAAAAAACATATTTACTAATTTAAGCTTTACCGTCTTCCTAATCTATTTTTACTAATCTAAAACTATATTCACTAAATTACTAAATAATATAAAATTTAGTATTTATATGGTATTATTATACATTAAGGACGGGCGTGTGGCCTAGTAGACAGCGCACTAGTCTATTGAGCCAAAGGCCCGGGTTTGATTTCCGGTAGAGTTAGAAAAATTATATTCGCTCGTTCTCCTCTCGGAAGACAATGGCAAACCATCGAGAGTATGTCTTGCCAAGAAAACTTCTCTAAAAAATATAGACGTTTGGAATCGGCGTTAAACAGTAGGTTCCATATACAATGTGTATAATCAACGTGCGCAACACATGTATATAAAGAGAAGTCACCACGGTCGGACACGAGTAATAGGACTGAGGTAGGTATTATGTATTAAATGTGATTACTAATTAGTTAATTATTATGCGTTAAATGTGATTACTAAAATCACATTTAACGTGATTTTAGTAATTGCGTTAATTTGATAAAAGTTAATCAAATATAGGGAGAATGACTATAGTCTACATAGAGTCTACATATATATAGTATGGACTAGTATTATTACTTTATTCACTCATATATAATACAGACTAGTATTATTACTTTAATCAATGGTTAGCCGAGATATTTATTTTTATCTCTGTGATACATTTGTATTTTCTTAAATAGATAGTCCTTTGTATTTTAAATTTTATTTTTTAAGAATACAAGAAATATATGTAAAAAACTTTTCAATTACAACGGCTAAATATATGTTTTTTTTATTCATGCTATAAATATTAACATGATCTTATAAATATTATTTAATTAAAGTTAATGGAATAAAGTCATATTCACATTATCATGTTTAAAAATATTCTTTGATTCCCTACTTATGTCTTTGTCTTAATATATTGAGAAACAAGATTTATTTATAATAATTATAAAGAAATAAACTTTATCAAATCTTTAGAAGCATCTCTAGAATATAAATAACGTATGTTACTGGTACTACTAATAATTGACAGATATTTGTCGAACAATCACTCACATTAGTTAATCAATAATTTGTTGCGCGTTGTTCCAATAGACGAAAAGACGAGATTATTATTTTGGAACGAAGTCTGTAGCTCTATTGGATCCTCAAATATAAGTATGTCATATGGAATAGAGAAAACGTATGTTATCGGAACCGCTAATAACTAACGGATATGGACAATCACTCGTACTAGTTAATTAATAACATGATTGCCTAATTTTAATAGACAATAACACAATGTAATTAAAACTGTTTTTGAACAAATTCTACAATTTCAATATCGATATACAAATGTTAAACGAAAGAAGAATCTAATATACCGTCGGTTTCGATCAAAAACAATAATTCAGTCTAATAATCATTTTCACCGTTTTCTCAAAAATATGAGCGTCTAATCCTAATGGTTGATATGAAAATTAAAACTGCTTTGTAAAGAAATTGGCAGTTTTATTGGATCCTAAGATACAATCATTTTATACGAAATGAAAACAATGTATGTTACCAGTACCGCTAATGTCTAACAGATACACATGTCGTCGAACAATCGCTCGCATTAATCAATAACATGACCGCGTTATTCTAACAGACAATAAAACGGCATTATATTATTTTGGAACAAAGTAGGTAGCTCTATTGGATCCTTAAATGTATGTCATGTGAGATAGAAATATTATATATGTAGATATTACAGGTACCGGTAATTATTAACGGATATGCCGATGAATTCATTCGCACAGTTTAAAAATATTACAATGTAATTCTCATAGCATATGGTCGCAATAAGATTGCTATACATTTTTGCAATAAGCACAAAAGTCACGGATTATAATACCTTCATGCAATAATTCGTGTAATGGTTTGTGCATTATGTAAGATAAAAACGTATATTTGTACTTATTCTAGATGTACAAGCGTTAAATGCAAAATAAAAATGCTCTTTACTGGCGATTCTAAACAACAAATATTTAGTACGCTAGTAATATAATAACATTTCATAAATAGTCCAAAATCTCTCATAACTTGCACTCGCATAAATATCGTTTTTGGAATAAATAAATATTATAATTCAATATTGATATATAAACATTAAATACGAAACAGATATGTAGAATATGTTTAAAACAAAGAGAGAGAAAAAAGAGAGAGAGAGAGAGAAAACTTGGAATCACCTATTCTCTAAAAATGTTAATGTCCTGGAAGTATACATATTACTTGTAATAGTGATTACATTAATATAAAATAAAAGAATAAAGAAAATGTTCAAATATTTTTCTATAGAAACGTTTTATTATATTTTACAAATAAGTTAATTGCGTATAAAATATTCTTATTGACTAAAAGTTTATTTTTAGATAGTACCGAAAATGTACTTTACACATTTAAATGGTCTGATCCGGGACCATCTTTAAAACACTATTAATTTTAATCAATATACATATTTTTCATAATGTAGTTATGTCAAACTGTTAGGATATTATTACTGTTTAAGAAAAACATTAATAAACTTTAGTATTTTTAAATTAAAACGTTAATATAAGATAGACCTCAAAACAGTCATTTTATATGTTTTATGTTATATCTAAGAAATTATTGGAGCAATTTTAAAATTTTATAAAGAAAACAATACGGTCAAGTGTATTTTATCATTTTCCATGAAAAAATATATAGACCAAAAAAGGTCCCTGCAACAACCCTTAGACATATATATATATATATATATATATGGGGCATTCTTTCTCAAAACAGCCACTCCTCTGCGCATTTCATTTTTGAAGATAAAATGCTTTGCGAGGTCTTAAAATTTCCGTCGAAAACTCAATTTTTGGATGCCGTATGGCGATTTTCATTTACATTCAAGGGTGGGGCAGTATGACCAAAATATCGCTCAAACCACCCTAAAAAATAGGAAAGTATGCAAATAACATCTAAAATCTTAGCAGTTTCTATCAAATTCGATGCAACTTTGAAACAAAATGGTTTATGACATCCAATTAAATAATTTTCAGACGTTACCCCCCATTATAATCAAAATCAATCCTTCAAAACCACTCCTGAATCATCATTTCGACAAATTGACAATTATTCTAAAACAGAGTAAAAAAAATTGAAATAGAGTTCACGGGCCGTGAAAATCTTTCGGAATATATTTCAATCAAATTCACCCCCATAAGGATCATAACCAATCAATAAAAGTCATCCTTAACTATTATGCTGGAAAATTTGTAATTATCGACCCTCGGCTTCAGCTTTACCCGATGTACACCACGTGGAGGTAGCCGATTGGATTTTGTACATCATGCGGCCCTGAAAAGGGCCGATTGGATTTTGTAAATCATGTGGCCCTCAAAAGGGCCGTTTGCATTTGGCTCTGCGTGCGTGTGTGTGCGTGTGTGTGTGTGTGTGTCCATTTTTTACATCGGGTAAAGCTGAGTCAATAATTACAAATTTTCCAGCATAATAGTTAAGGATGACTTTTATTGATTGGTTATGATCCTTATGGGGGTGAATTTGATTGAAATATATTCTAAAAGAATTTCACGGCCCGTGAACTCTATTTCAATTTTTTTTACTCTGTTTTAGAATAATTGTCAATTTGTCGAAATGATGATTCAGGAGTGGTTTTGAAGGATTGATTTTGATTATAATGGGGGGTAACGTCTGAAAACTATTTAATTGGATGTCATAAACTATTTTGTTAAGTTGCATCGAATTTGATAAAAACTGCTAAGATTTTAGATGTTATTTGCATACTTTCCTATTTTTTAGGGTGGTTTGAACGATATTTTGGTCATACTGCCCTACCCTTGAATGTAAATGAAAATCGCCATACGGCATCCAAAAATTGAGTTTTTGACGGAAATTTTAAGACCTCGCAAAGCATTTTATCTTCAAAAATGAAATGCGCAGAGGGGTGGCTGTTTTGAGAAAGAATGCCCCATATATATATATATATATATGTGTGTGTTTGTGTGTGTGTAAAAAATGAACCAACTTACATTCCAGTATAAAAATGCCCTTGACTCTGGCAAAAATAGTCAACGCAAACTATAAACTTGTATATTGAGCTCCAAAAACCAGTAATGGGAGTCCTGTCAACATATACAAAGAATATAAATACCTTAGTAACATAAAAAAATAAAGAGGTACAACGATATGTGTTTGTTGATGTTCTGCTTGTGTTTAAAATATTATATTGGTTACATTTTTTAATGGGTACACTTTTTATTGTAAAAACCCTTTGTAAAACGGATATTCAAGAAGTGATAACTTTTTATCTAAATTGTGAATCGATGTAAAATTTAGCCCCGAAATTTGAAAGAGAATACACAATATATTAAATTTTCATCAACTTTGTTACATTTTAACTAACTCTATAAAACACCCTAAAAAAAAAACAATTTTTCAACAAAAAATGCAAACTTTAATTAAAAATCTCTATGAATATCTCCATAGAAGATCCCTTTTTTTTAAACTTTCATAATATTTCTGGCTTATAAAGTATTCTGGCTATATAAGGTTGTTTAAATATATGTACATCTCAATTTGTTCTCAATTTCAATTTGTTAAATGCCTGCTTTTATATTTCAACTTTTTCTCATTTATTTATTGCAACGTCATTTATAAAAATGCATATACGTAAAGGAGGGGTGTCAATAAGGCCGTTTTTTGGCCTATTTCAGAATCGCTCCAAACTGTGGTATTTTCTTCCTACCGATGTAGCTCACAACCTTTTAGAACCGTTTGCTGTCCGAGCCATTAGAGGCTGAGAACGGGCAACTTGAAATCTCAAAAATGGAGTTTTTCACATGGTGGTAGTGCCAGTCTCATTTCAGCATGTCAATGTTGGGAGAGAGGGAGGAACGCAGGGAGGGAGGGAGGGAGGGGGAGGAGGGAGGGTGGGAGGAAAAGGGGGAGGGAGGGGAGGTAGAGGGGGAGGGAGGGAGGCAAGAATCGCTCCAAACTGTAGTATTTTCTTCCTACCGATGTAGCTCACAACCTCCTTTGCTGTCCGAGCAATTAGAGGCTGAGAACGGGCAACTTAAAATATAAAAAATTAATGGAGTTTTTCATATGGTGTTAGTGCCGGTCTCATTTCAACATGTCATTGTTGGGAGAGAGGGAGGAAGGGAGGGTGGGAGATAGAGAGGGAGAAAAGGAGGATGGAAGGTAGAGGGGGGAGAGGAAGGTAGGGGGTAGAGGGGGTAAAGGAAAGCGGGAGGTAGAGAAGAGAAAGAAAGAGAGAGAGAAAGAGGAATGAAAGACGGAAAAGAGAGGGAGGGAGAGGGAGAGAAGAAGAGAGAGATAGGGAAAGGGAAGTAAGAGAGGGAGGAAAGGCAGAGGGTGGCAGAGGGAGAGAAAGGAAAGCAGACCTGGTCCCTTCCGTCTGATTTCCGTCATTCTCTTTTTTTCTCGCTCTCCCTCTCTCTTTTCTCTCCCTCTCCCCCTTTGCCCTCTCTATCCCTCTCTCCCTCTCTCTTTTTTTCCCCTCCTCTCTTTTTTTTCCTTTCCTTTACCTTCTCTGCTTTCCTCGCCCTCTCTCTGCCACCCTCTGCCTCCCTCTCTCTCTTTCTCCCTCCCATCTTTTTTTCTTTTTATTTCCCCCCTCTCTCTCCCTCTCTCCCTTTCTCTGTAAGTATCAGTTGTGTCACGCTGTGTTCTTGCTCCTGCTTTGAGTTGATCTATTTTCTGCCGCGAGCTGCCTTCGGGCTTTTTTGTTGCAGGCGCAGGCAGGCTTTTTAGCTGCTTATTGAAAGCACTATATCTATCTCTGCGGCTTGTCTCTTTTATACGACTTATTCTGGTTGAAAGAAGCTGCCTGTTTCCTAACCTCAATTGAGAGTGGCGAGGACCTTTTGCATGTGCGCTTGCTCATCTGCTCCTTCTACACTTTACTTCTTGTGGTGCATGTGGCGTGCGTTGATCTGGTCACGCGGGCGGGAGTTGGTACGCTTGCAGTACTGCCATTGGCTGGGCTGTGCTGCCTACCTTTGGTGCGCATGCGCTGCTGGTGATTTCTTGGACATCCTGACTCCATCGTGTGACGTTGGCTTTCTGCATACGGATCATGGAACCGCGTGTGTGTGATAGATGTAAGAAGCCGATCGCCAATCAATCTCTCGGGTGCGATGGGTGTAGGAAACTGTTCCACCCTGGCTGTGTTAAACCGTATGCCATATACAGGTATGCGGACACGTGCTGCAAGGCCCTTGCAGCCACTTTAGACGCACCTCTTACACCCGTTGGCGAACCGAATACACACTCTTTCGACTTTGCGAGTGGAGTACCATCTACTCCTGTATGCGCCGGTGCTCTGTCGCAGTCTCAGTCGTCGTCTCAGCGTGATAATACTACTACCAATGACCTTTTGCTTCGGTTAACTGAACAGCTGAGCCAGTCAAATGCAAAATTGACTGAGCAGTTGAAGGAGTCGAACGCGAATTTTTCTGCTTTTGTCGAGGAGCAGCGGCGTACGAGTAGCGAACTGAAAGAGTCGAATGCGAAGCTTTCTGCTTTTGTCGAGGAGCAGCGGCGCACGAATGACGAACTGAAAGACAAACTTGATAGATTGAACTGTATTGCGGGCAATGTCGAGCGGAATAGTCAGCGGATTGTTGAGCTGGAGCAGCGGTGTACTGCTCTCACAGACGAGATTCGTAATCTAAAGAGCGATTGTGCTGGTTCTCGTTTTGCTATGCACGTTCCGACCGCAAATGAGTTAATAATATCGGGTGTCCCCGCTGCAATGTCTGTTACTCCCTTAGAGTGTGTTCGTGGCGTGTTCTCGACATTGGGGATCCCTGAGCTTTCGTGCCATGTTTACCGGTTTCCGCGGCGAACTCGTACATTGTCTCATTGGTTTCGGGCGCGGTTCGAGACACTGTCATTTCTAAAAAGAGGGCGCGTCGCGCACTCACGCAGAGGGAGGTTTGTGGGGTCGACTCTGATCGGTGCGTTTATGTTAACGAGCTACTGCCAAAAGAGATACACGAGTTGTTGCAGCATGCCAAGCGTGCTGCTAAGGACAAGGGGCACAAGTACGTCTGGGCAAAGGGGGGACGTATATACGTCAGACTCTCGGATGGTGAGCCTGCTGTTTTGATCAATTCTGCCGCCGATCTCGATAGGCTGGTTTGACATGAGCATTCCGACCGCTTATCGACTTCTGTTTTGCATCGCGGTCCAGTCTTGGGTGCTGCTTCAATTCGTGTAGCTCAATTTAATGCTAACTCTTTGCGGGCACATTGAATTTATCCGGCTTCACTTCAACGCCAATCTTTACCACATCATCTCCGTATCCGAGACTTGGCTCTATGCTGGCGTCTCTGATGATCTTGTTGCGTTGAACAATTACTTTTTGATTCGTAATGATCGAGTTGGTCGGATTGGTGGGGGTGTCGCCTGCTATATTCATAATTCGCTTAAGGCCGCGGTGGTGGCTGCGTCCGTGGGTGGCCTTGTTGATGACCCAGAATATTTAATTATTGATGTTCGCTCGCCTCATAACGAGTCGATATTGTTTGCGTCGGTATATAGGAGACCAAAGGGTCACCTTCTCCATGATTTTGTAGAGTCGTTAACTGGCTGCTCACATCTTTACAAAAATATAATTATTGGTGGCGACTTCAACTGCAATTTACTAACAAACAATTATGAGGCAAACTACTTCCGCGATCTAATGTTTAGCTTGTCGCTTCACATTGTAAACTCGGACGCCACCCATCATACCGCTTCGTCCGACTCATGGCTCGATGTATTAGTGGTTGATGATCGCGACAAGATATTATCGTTTAACAAGTCCTCATGTCTTTTCATAGCCGGCCATGATCTTGTTGAACTTTCGCTGTCAATCAACTTCAATGTCGACATTCGGCGCTCTATTTTGCGACGAAGTTACAAGGGTATTGTCGATTCCGAGTTTCTCGAATTTCTTCAGCCGCTTGTTAGCAGCGCCAGATCTGTGGTTGTCAGTTTGCCGCGTAACACTTACGTCGAGGAATCTTGTGCGTTGTTATCCCGTACCTTACGTGGCGCACTTGATGTTGTTGCCCCTGCTCGGGCATTCGTTGTTAGAAGGCGACCTGTGCCGTGGCTCTCGTGTGAGCTTAGGAGGCGTACTCGTGATCGAAACTTATTGTATAAACAGGCTAAGCGTTCGAATAGCTTGCTGGGATACGCTAGATTTAGACTCTTTCGGAGTCAGCTCAACGTTGACATTAATCGTGCTAAGAGTGCGTTCTACTTGGGTTCGCTGAGTGCCATCACTGACCCGGCTAAGTTGTGGAGAGAGTTGGCTCGTCTTGGTCTCGTTAAGTCTTCTTTTGTTTCTCCTCTCCGCTTCTTCACACCGGATCAGTTAAATGCTCACTATGCTTCGGTCTCCCGTGCACCGCCGCTGAGTTATGACGATTTTATCTTAGCTACCTCTCGTTCCGCTCGCCCACCTGAACGTCCTGAGTTCGTCTTTTCTCCGATACTACCTCGTATGATTCTCAAGCATATTATGGCTGGACCTGCCAACTCTTACGCTTCTGGTTCAGATGGCATTCCGCTGCATGTTCTGCGTATGGCCTGGCCTAGCATTTCATCATGGCTCACTACACTTTTCAATCATTCACTGGAGTCTTCCATGTTTCCTTCTGAGTGGAAGCGGGCCTTAATTCGCCCACTGTCTAAGATTCGCACTCCGTTGTCCCCGTCAGATACGCGACCGATTGCCAACTTGCCTGAACTTTCTAAAATCCTTGAAAGGATAGTTGCCGAACAGATCACCGCCTATCTAAATGAGCATAATATTCTGGATCCTAGACAATCGGCATATCGCTCTGGTCACAGCACGCAGTCTGCTCTTTTACGTGTATGTGATGATATCAGGGAGGCGATTGGTAAGCGACTTGTTACCATTATGATCCTGTTCGACTTCAGCAAGGCGTTTGACACGATCTCGCATCTTCATCTACTCATCAAGCTGGCAAAAGTTGGTTTTTCTGCTGACGTGATTGCCTGGATCTTCTGGTACTTAACAGACCGCTCTCAGGCTGTGGTTGATGATGAGGGGAATTGCTCCGACTGGCTATCAATGTCCCTGGGTGTTCCTCAGGGTTCGGTGCTAGGTCCTCTGCTGTTCTCCCTTTTCATTAACGACATCAGCAAGGCTCTGTCTCACTCAAACCACATGCTTTTTGCTGACGACTTGCAGATATATTTCTCAAGTCCACCTGCTGATATTATTCGCGGCCTTAAGTTGATTTCCAGAGATGCCTGCGCCATTTTTGAATATGCTACTGCAAACGGCCTTAAACTTAATCTTGCTAAATCCAATGTCATCATTTTTGGCAGTCAGACTCATGTTAGTAATATCGACACTACCACTCTACCACCGATAGTTATTAACCAAATGCCTCTCCCTTTTGCTAGCAACGTGAAAAACTTGGGTGTAATCTTAATGTCCAACCTATCATGGAAGAGGCATGTCCTATATGTCTCACAGAAAGTTCACCACGCTCTGTACAAGCTTAAATTTAACAAGAACTCTCTGCCTACTGCACTTAGAATCAAACTTGTCACTACTCTTGTCTTACCACATATTGATTATTGCTGCCTTGTTTATCATGGTTTAAGTGGCGAGTTGGATACTAAATTGCAGAGACTTGTTAATTGCTGCATAAGATTTATTTTTAATCTCAGGCGAGATGAGCATATCACTCCTTTTAGGCGTCGTTTGGGGTGGCTTTCGGTCAGAAACAGAAGGCTCTACTTTCTTGGCTGCCAAACCTACCGTGTTCTCTATGCACAATCTCCTTTCTATCTTCAGGAACTTTTCACTCTTCCTGATTCAGCCTTGAGAAGATCTGACCGCTTGGCTTCATCCTCTCTTACATTTCATAGTCCTCTCCATAGAACCGTTACCTACCGCAATTCTTTCCGACTCTCCGCAATGTACTTTTGGCACTCTCTCCCTGATAATATCAAATCTGCGTCTTCTCTTGGCTCTTTTAAGAACCTCCTTCGTCCGTATTTATTTGCATTGGAGTCTGACTGATATTGCATGCTTTCTGTTCGCTGCTTACTGTTCGGCACATTTGCGAGTATGTGTCCTTCTATGTTGAATATTCACCCTAGATTAGTATTATGAATTATGTTTCAGCTTTATAGCAATACTTGTAAGCAATTTTATTATTATGCTCTGATATTTGCGTCGTTGAACTGTTAGCTCTAAGATTAGTATTAAGATTTTTAGTCTAAGTTTATTTGTGATACTTCGTATATGATTGCGTTTTGTATTCTGTTCATGCTTACTCCTACTTTGCCCTTTAGCCTACGCTTGGGCATAATAAAAAATCAATCAATCAATTTCTCCCTCTTTTCCTCTTTTTCCCTCTCCCTATCTCTCATTCTTTTGTATTTAGATGCCCCTTTAAAGGGATCCTGTAGCGAAGACCAAAAAGAGAGAAAAAGAAAGAGGAAGGGAGGGAGGGAGAGAAAAGAAGAGAGAGGCAGAGGGTGGCAGAGAGAGGGTGAGGGAAGCACAAAGAGGCAGAAAAAAGGAAAGAGAGATTGATTGATTGATTGATTAGGTTTATTTATGCCCAAGCATGAGCTAAAGGGCAAAGGTGCAATAAAAGCAAATAAAACAATATAATACAATAGTAACAAGATATAGTACTAAAAATAAGTAGCGGGAAATATCATGATACGCAGAGCAAGAACTGGTAAGTAACGAAATATAGACAAAAATGTAAGGCTTTAAGAACTAACTTAGAATTACGCACGCAATGGTATCATTGCACTGTATAGTCGACGCAAAAAGGTTAAAGCATCAGCCAGATTATTAGCCAGATTCAGAGGCAAGCAAAAATAAATGAAGAAAGTTTTTCAGAGAGAGAGAGAGAGAGAGAGGAAGAGAAGGGAAGAAAGAGAAAAAGAGGGAGAGAGAGAGGAATAAAGAAGGGCAGAGGGGGAGAGGAAGAGAGAAGGGGGAGAGGGAAAGCGAAAAAGAGAGAGAATAACTGAAACCAGACGAGAGAGACCAGGTCTGCCTCCCTCTCCCTCTTTTCCCTCTCATTTCCTATCTCTTTCTCCCTCCTCTCCCCTCCCCCTCTTTTTTTCCCCCTTTACCTCCCACTTTCCCTCCCTCTTTCCCTCTCAACAATGACATGCTGAAATGAAACCGGCACTACTACCATGTGAAAAACCATTGATTTTTGAGATTTCAAGTTGCCCATTCTTAGCCTCTAATTGCTCGGACGGCAAACGGTTCTAGGAGGTTGTGAGCTACATCGGTAGGAAGAAAATACCACAGTTTGGAGCGATCCCTCCCTCTTTCTCCCTTCCTCTCTTCCTCTTTCTCTCCCCCCTCTCCCCTCCCCCTCTCTTTTTTCCCCTTTACTTCTCACCCTCCCTCCCTCTTTTCCTTTCAACAATGACATGCTGAAATGAAACCGGCACTACTACTATGTGAAAAACAATTGATTTTTTAGATGTCAAGTTGCCCATTCTCAGCCTCTAATTACTCGGACGGCAAACGGTTCTAGGAGGTTGTGAGCTACATCGGTAGGAAGAAAATACCACAGTTTGGAGCGATCCCTCCCTCTTTCTCTCTCCCTCCCTTCTTTTCTCTCTCCCCTCTCCCCTCCCTTTCTCCTTCTTTATCTCCCACCCTCCCTCCCTCCCTCCCTCCCAACAATAACATGCTGAAATGAGACCGGCACTACCACCATGTGAAAAACTCCATTTTTGAGATTTCAAGTTGCCCGTTCTCAGCCTCTAATTGCTCGGACAGCAAACAGTTCTAGGAGGTTGTGAGCTACATTCCCAAGGAGAACAAAATGTCACGAAAACGTCAAAATGATGTCATTTTGACTTTAAATGGTCAATTTTTCATCAAGGCTCCTTGCAGTGACGTCAAAATGACGTCATTGTGACGCCATCGATATATGTATCGATATATCGAATAACATCGAGATCGAGAATCACTCGAGGAGCTTCAGGAGTAAGATCGCGAGAATTTCAGAAAAGAAGGATTTAGAAGAGAACGGATTACCCGCGTTTTCGCTGCCAGTTTTGTGTTGTGAACGTTCGACGTGGTTTGCCTAGAAGTATAAGGAAATGTCGACTCTGTTAAAGAAGGTATGTATAATTGCTAACTATATAATAATTAGACCCTCGATTCTTAAAGTTCTGTTGGATAGTTATAATAATAAGGTTATATTAGGGGGTTGTGTAGTGCGAGCTTTTAGCATTTTTTAAGATTTTTCTTATTGTATTCGTTTTAGATTTTACGGATTTTTATGTATTTACAACATTTAGATGTAGAATACAGCTGTTTACTTTGGCGTAATGTGCCGGCCCATCTAACCTCACTCTTTAATTTATAAAGTTATAGGGAGGACATGATCTGCACTGCACGGTTTGACATTAGAAAAGTCCTGTAGAGAACAAGAAAATGAAGCTAAAGAGTGGAAAGGAATTTTCTATCCTACCTAGATGATTCAAATCGTTTCCTTTTTGTACATGTGTTGTGTTATCATGCTGTTGCGATGTTATCTTTGTGGACTATTTTGCAATAACTGTAATTATTTAAAATAACGGACCACTTTTTGATGACCTTGATCTTGACATATATTGTCAAGGTCATGACCCTGAACACCAATTAAAAGGCTTTAGCCGTCAACCACTGTTTGTTAAAAAGTTACTAATCAAAAATGTTTGAAGAATATAGCCATGCAGTTATTTTGAGTATTGAAAGGCATAAATAACTAATATGTGTATATGAAAATAGTACATGTATAATGAACGAAGGAAGTTATTTAAAGCAGCGGATTCGTTAGTATATATTGAACAGTCTTTGTTAAAGCAGATAATAGTTGGTATAGAAAAGTATATATACAATTTTATCTGTTAGAAAGCATCAATATAAAGTATTCTCTGCTTTAACCATAATTGTATGATAATAATTGCACAATTAAAGATAGTTTACAATTACAATAATACAATTATGGATAAAGCAGAGAATACTTTATATTTATGCTTTCTAACACATAAAATTGTATATATACTTTTCTATACCAACTATTCTCTGCTTTAACAAAGATTGTTCAATATACTAACGATTCGCTGCTTTATAAATGACTTTCCTTCGTTCATACATGTACTATTTCCATTTACATAGTTATTGATGCCTTTTAATACTCAAAGTAACTGCTATATTCTTCAAACTTTTTTGTTAATAATTTTTTAACGAACAACGGCCAACGGCTAAAATCTTTTGATTGTTATTCAAGGTCATGAGCTTAACAATATATGTCAAGGTCTCAAGGTCATCGAAGGGTGGTTTGTTATTCTAAATAATTACCGCAATAACTTTGCTGGCTATAATATTTTATTATTCAGGTATTGGCCTTTTTAGTCGCATGTCTCCTCCACATTCTACGATCAGTTGAAATTCTGCATTTTCCATCAAGTTCTTTTCCTTTCCCCGGACCAGATATCAGGAAATATCGACGCGATATAAGACAACCTACGCGGGTTTTGCTGACCTTCATTGTTCCCTGAGTGGCCGTTGATTGGCTTTTTTAGTCTAATTTATTGTAAAGTAAAGTATGAAACGCAAATTGCATGCTGCATCTGTAAAAGCTGTCAGGAAGCGTCTTTATACCGAAGAAGTGAGACAGACTTTGGCACAAGTTGATGATGCATTAGAAGTTTTTTAGCTAGGGGACCATAATCAACATTTAGACAGGAATGATTTATCAGTTTATTCATTGTCAGAGGTAAAGGAAGGTCGAAACAGCCTTTCCAGTGATGATAATGAATTAGATGATCACAATGATTGCAATGCTAATTTTGAACAAAAATCGGAGGCTGAAGCCGCTGATGTTGATTCAAATGAAGAGTTTGCAATCAATATCCAGGACCAGAATGACATTCCGTCAATAGAGGATCCTGATAAATACCTGTCAAAGTTTTTGAAGGAATAGGCAATAAGGGGTGTTGCACATAGGAAAGTTGATGAGCTTCTTGCAGGACTAAGACTTCTCCATGGCTCTTTACCGAAGACTCATAAGACTTTACTGCAAACCCCACGCAGAGTTGAATTGCAACGTAATGGTGAAGGTTTAATGTGGTACAAAGGTATCATTACTAATTTAAATCAAAGGGTCACAGATGAGTACTTGTTTGAACACAAAGAAATTATTATTGATGTGAACATTGATGGTTTGGCATTATTTAGCAGCACTGATGATAATTTTTGGCCTATACTGGGTTGCCTTATAGGAGAAACTGTACCATTTATCATAGGTGTGTGGCATGGTCTTGGAAAACCAGACAGTAATAATGCTTTTTTAGCGGACTTTATTTAAGAAGTTGATGAATTAGCACTGAATGGTTATAACTTCCATGGCAGCCGCTTTCCCTTTAAAATCAGAAATTACATACTTGATGCTGTAGCACGACAATATGTAAAATGTATTTCAAACCACAATAGTACTTATGCATGTGTAAAGTGCACAGTAAGAGGTGCGCGTTTTAGAAATCGTGAAATCTTTCTGGATCTCAATGCACCATTGCGCACAGATGAATCCTTTAGGAGAAAGGATCAGCCTGATCACCATGATGGAGATTCGCCCCTAGAAGCCATGAGAAGTGACAACAATGGAATGGTTTCACAGTTTCGTTTAGATCCAATGCATCTATTATTTGAAGGAGCTTTTAAAAGATGGGTTCAGTATCTCTGTGGATCTCAAGCTATCACATATGGTAAAATTTCAAGGCTAGCATGTTTCATTGTATGTTCTGATATGATTGACATTGCTCCTTGGATTCCCGTGGAATTCAGTCGAAGACCGAGATCTTTGTATTATTAGGCCAAATTCAAAGCAACTGAGTGGAGGCGTCTTCTTTTGTATGATGGAGTGCGCATTTTTCGATACAAGATTCATGAAAATACTTACAAGAACTTTCTATTAATTCATTCTGCATCTTATATTCTGTCATCCCCTGAATTTGTCAAAAGCAATCATTGGATTGTTATTGCTGACAATATATATCGTGAGTTTATCAGGCATTCCATAGATGTTTTTGATGAATCATTTGTGGTATACAAATGTACATTGTCTGAGTCACATGTCTGATGAATGCCGGGAGAATGGGACAATTTTGGATTTTAGTGCCTTTAAGTACGAGTCTTTTATGGCTGTAATTAAACATAACTTGCGTTCAACTTATAAGCCTCTTCAGCAGTTAGCTAACAGAGACATTGAGACAGAGGGGCAACTTATTACAGAGTCAAGGAGGCCAAATCCTAATAAAGTTACATTAAAGAAGCAGTTGTTTAGAAATATTGTTCCAGAAATTTCTGGAGACCGTTATGCACAAATAAATGTGAAAGGTGTAACTCTTAAAACTGATGAAGCTAATTGCTGTTTCTCATCAAAAGACGGAAACATATTTATTTTAACCGAAGTTGTAGTTTCACCGGATGGTGATGTATTATTAGCAGGTCATAGGCTTCTTTGTAAAGCAGATTACTATGACTACCCACTTTCTTCCTCATCCATTGGAATTTTTAAAGTATCACATGTGGATCCTGTAAAAAGCACATGTAAGTTGCAGGATTTTTTTCAAAAATGTGTTATTATCCTTGATGGAGACAGTTTTCTTTGCATTCCTCTCCTTCACAGTGGTCCTCATTAAATTTTTGGTTAGATCTTATTTTTAATTTGTGCCCTTGCTTTTGTTTGTCTTTCTTTATGTTAACTTAAAATTTATTTTTTACAGTATTCTGTAGTAGAATTTGTGTCTGACCCTGGGAATGATAAAGAGGAACACCTTGTGGAAGTTGTACCAACCAAGTGGATTAGCGAGGATAGAGAATTTTGTTATTATCCGCCACATTCCATGAGGGGGAAATGTACGAAGTTAGTGATGAGTCTAGCGGACTATGACTCGTCCGAGTGGAAACTCCTCCGCATTATATACCATCACAGTTATTGTAGGTGTTTATATCCGTTTTTTTATAATGCAAGTTTGTCTTCTTAATTTAATCTGTTTTTGGTCCCTGCATATAGCTACTTTCAATGTTGCCCTAAAAGCTAGAAACAAGGCCGTGAAGGAGGACACAATTGTTGCAACAGATGTTGATACAGACTACAGCAAACCACGCAACAAAAAGCCGACTAAACGCCTAATTGCATCAGGTTCGGATTTAGATGAAGAACCAAGAAAAATATGAAACCTGTGAGAAGTCATATTATTCCGGAACCCAGCTCAACTCTGCCCTCAAACCTCAAAAAGTTACTTGATAGTGCTAAAACAAAAAATTTAGCTAAGTCCAAGCAAAAATCTTCTGCCATTTCAAAGTTTTTTTCTACATCATCAAAGAAAGATACAACTCCTGTCCGTCAATTATTACAGGAAGAGTCTGCACAGGCTGGTTTGTACTTTTAATTATTATACTGGAACTTAACTTCAGTACTTAGCAATAGGACTGTCCCTTATGCCTTTCCTTGTAATTTATTTTCCAGAAACTACTGATGATGAAAACTTACCTGAGATGTTAGATGAAGATAATTGTTCCCTTTCCAAATTAAAATCGTCAGTCTCTATAAATGATGGGTCTCTTTGAGATCTAAAAAGTTTTCTAACAATTTTGAGCTACCTAAAGTTGCGGAAGAGACTAGCATCTGTGAGCAATCTCAAGATTCTCATGATGTGAGCACACTGAAGTCTGTGTGTGTGACCGCAATAATGAGTTCAGAATGAATAAAAAAAGAGATTTTCTAGACAGATCACCACCATCAAAAAACTCGTCAGACGGTATTTTTATTGATTGCCGTATTTTTGTGGTAATAAATAATTGCTCAGTTATTTCCGAATTAAACATTTGGTTTTGTTGTTCATAGATTCACGGCCAACAACAGGATGCAGAAGCTGCATATCAACATGCTCTGGATCAACTGGCAGTAAGTCTTATATTCTCTATTTTCTTATATCCTTGAAGTAATGAAAATTGTTTTCACTAGTAATTGGCAGTTTTTATGATAACTTTTTATATTATGAGCAAATTACATCGATCAGTCCAAAGCTGTCATTTGATTCACATGGTTTTTTGATAGGTAAGCCTCAAGATCAAGTAATGCTACATTATATGCAAGAATTGTCAGCCAAGATAGATTGGCAGAACATTGGGATTGCTCAAATTTTGAACGAGTTGTTCCCCAATGAAGATGGTTTTGATCGGCCTGTTGTGCCCCTTGTGGGTATGGGACACAGGGTTCTTTCGATCCACGGAGGAGGCGGGATTATAAATGATTACAACACACGACACTTTTAATAAACTGATAGTATAATTAACTCTGGTTGACCGTTATTACAGAAAATGCCCGTTACTGGTCTGCTCCCTGACTCCAATTGCCCTCTCGTCCTCTGTTCTCGTTCTGTTTTATCCATCTGTCCGTCCTTCGGTTTTGCTGAGTTGCTCGATCGGAAGGCCGGTCGTGCAACTTATTGTTGTGATTCTCCTTTGTCGCTTGCTCTCAATATATCTTTCAGGGTCTCGGTTTCTTAATTCTATTATTTTACCTCTTCTTACTTAATATCTATGTTTCACAATTCTTACTTAATATAATTGTTTCTCTTATCTTAAATTGGGGCCGTAACATCCCTCCCCCTTTGTGAGAAGGAAACTACGGTCGGTAGTTTTCGTTACAATAGTTGTTGTTTATTTTTACTCCTATTTCTATCGAGGTAGTTTTATTTACTTTATTGTTTTCTACGGTTACATCTTTCTTACTTTCTAGTATAGTATTGCCGAATCGCCTTGTATGTGCGGTCGATCGCTTGTTCGTTTATTTTGTTTTATAATATAAATGCTTATTCCTATTATGCTTAGTATTATTATTATCGTAAGTGTCGATCCTACGGGATATATGACATAGGGATTTTTTATTAGGGTGTCTTGGGGTTTTTCCAACTCTTTATTTATGTCGCTTATGTCTAGACTTAATTCCATTAGTTCGTTAGGGTTTCTAATTACCGGTTCTAGTCTAATTTCTTTTTTCGCTTATTTGTTGGCGTTTTTATTTTCGTTTGTTAGTGTTATGTTAAAATCTGCTAAGTGCATTTCTATTTGTTTCATAGTTGTTTGTCTTTTTGTTTTTATAATAATGTCGGGTGTGGTTAATTTACAATTTTCATTTATACTTAGTTTTCCTGTTCGTTCAATTTCTACTTTTTGTTCCGCCTGGTCGTTACATTGAATCGTTAGCTTTTGCTTTTTTGGCGTCGAGAATAGCCACGTTTGAGGTTCGCTTAATGTTATCCAGGTTACGTTTGACATTATTTGACGTTTTTCGCAGGTGTTTATATATCCTGGCGTTTTTACATAAACTTGCACCTCGCATGGTGCGTCGGCTTTTATAAAATATATCGGGTAGTTTCGGTTACATACATATTTTATTCCGTTTCGTTTACAATCATTTAGATCGCGTTCCTCTAGCGTTATATAATTATGATTTTCTTTATCTATTGCTAATATGTTGTGAGTGATTCTTAAAAATGTAAAAATATTCGCGTGGCTGTAGACAGGTAGTGGTGTCGTTTTTATTATTTCATACACAGGGTATGCTACCACGGGAAATTTGATTATCGTATAAATGTTCGGGTTATCGTAATACGCGTTAATTTCTACGTAGCTTTGTATATCGTTCCAATTTTCTAGTCTAACTTTAAATGGGAAATGAGATCCTCGCGTCAATTGTGACGTCGCTTCTTTTAATTCCGTTATGATTTTTTCTATCGGTAACAATCTCGTGAGTATAATTCCTTCTCGCGAATAAGTAAGGTAATCTATTGTGTCTTTCACGTCCTCTACTTGGTCTGTCGTAATTGTAGTTAGTATTAATAACTGTTTGTCTATTTCTTCTCGTCTAGCATATAGAGCTGTGTCCTGCTGTATTCTGGTTGTAACGTTCGTTAGCAGTTGTTCGTTGTGGTATAATGATTTTTCTAAAGCCTCCATGTGGCCTATTGTGGCATTTATCACCTTTAATTGCGTTTTCGCGGTGTGCCGTAGAGTCTGTTGCTGATTTTGTATCAGTTCAAGCTGCTCCTGTATGTTTTTTGCATCGTCGGCATCCATAGTACCGAACAACGTTTTGCTGATCGTGCCGATCGCATCTACTAAACCACGTTTATTATTGTTTGTTTTATATATAGACTGTAATCGCGTTAATAATTGCGTTAGTTTTTCGTTATCTTTCTCTATTGTATGGAGAATGTTTTGGCACGCCTGTTGCGTATTCTACTAGTGCGTGTGCGGGGCCCTCCTCGTCTCGCTCGCCCCCTCCCTCCTACGTAGAAGCGGGGCCCTCCTCGTCTCGCTCGCCCCCTCTCTCCTACGTGGAGGCGGCCTTAACACCCCCGGGCACATGGGTGCTTAACCAGCCCTTGAAAATTTCGGTGGATGTGGCCACCGGTCAACGTGTGGTGCGGATGGTCCGTGATTGATGTTCGATAAGTACATATTATCTTATTTATCTTATTTTTTACTATCGCCTACTTTCTATCGCCTACTTTCTATTGCTTGTTTTTGTTCTTTTGCGCTGCTTTTATTGCTCTATAAAGGGCTTTATCCTGTTTACGTGCACTCGCGTCGTTTTCCGTCCCTTTTTGATCGTGTAATTGACGTCTGAGAGTTTTTCAATTACTTCGTACGGTCCTATCCACGGGGATTCTAATTTTTTCGATCTCCCTCTACGCACCGTTTCGTCGTGCAAGAGAACTTTGTCTCCCACTCGGAAATTGATTTCTTTTGTCTTTTTATCGTACGTCTCTTTGGCCTTAGATTTTTCGTTTCGCAAATGTTCCTTTGCAACTGGTTGTGTCGCTCTTAATTTTTCTTTTAGCTCTTGCGCGTAATCGTCATAAGTATACGTTGGTTTCGGTGGTTGCGACAGTGCCGTCGGTAGTGTCGCTCGATGCCCGTATACCAATTCAAAAGGTGTATACCCGGTCGCCGTGTGTGGCGTCGTGTTATACGTGAACATTGCGTATGGCGTCCATTCGTCCCAGTCTGTCTGGTCCGCGTTAATATAATGACGCAGGTATTCGGCTAATGTCCTATGAGAGCGTTCTAACGCTCTGTTGCTCTCAGGATGGTACGCGGTGGTTTGAATTTTTTCTATTTTTAATAATTTGCACGTACTTTTAAATATTTCGCTTAGAAAATTTGTGCCTCTATCTGTCAGGATTTTTTCTGGGATCCCGTACTCAAAAATTATCTTTGTGACGAATTCTTTCGCGATCGTATTCGCTTCTTGGTTCGGTACAGGTATCGCTTTACTGAATTTAGATAGGTTATCTTGGAACGTGAGGATGTATTTATTTCCGTTTTCGGTCACCGTCAATGGTCCTACTATATCTAAGGCACATTTTTCAAACGGTTTATCCGCGGTGTCTGTAATTACTAGAGGTGCTTTATTTTTTCGCGATAACTTGTTCTTTTGACACAGTTCGCATTTATTAATGTAGTTTTCGACGTCTCGTGTTAATCCTCTCCAATTATGCGTCAACCTTATTCGGTTTATGGTGCGTTCCACACCTTGATGTCCTCCTACAGGTGCATCGTGGTATTCGTATAATATACGTTGCTTCTCTTCTTCTGTGTATTTTCTTTCGCTCTCCTCTTCGTTGTTCTCTTCCTTCTCTATCTTGTTGATCTGTCGGCACATGTCGACTCAGCGCATCAGCGTTTCTATTCTCTTGACCGGCCTTGTGTACAATAGTGTAATCGTATTCTTCTAATTTCAACCTCCATCGGATTAATCGTGATCCGGGGTCCTTTACATTAAATAGCCAAACCAATTATTTATGGTCTGTCACTATGGTGAATTTTGTTCCATAAACGTATGGTCGGAAGTGTTTCACTGCCCATACTATCGCTAGTAATTCTTTCTCAGTAGTATTATAATTTTGCTCGGCCTTTGATAGTACTCGGCTCTCATACGCCACGGGTTGATCTTGACCTATCTTTCCCTGTGACAGTATAGCTCCGATTGCGTAATCTGACGCGTCTGTCGTCACTACGAATTCTTGAGAGAAGTCCGGGTATCTTAATACCGGTGCTGTAGTTAATTTTTCCTTAAGTATGTTAAATGCGTTTTGTTGTTCCGCGTTTCACTCGAATTTGATATCCTTTCTGGTCATTTTTGTGAGTGGCTTGGCAATTGCTGAGAAATCTTTAATAAATCTTCGGTAATATCCGGCTAATCCTACGAAAGCCTGAATGTCTTTTAACTTTGTTGGTTTCGGGAAACTTTTTACTGCTTCTAGTTTTGATGGATCTGGCGAGATGCCGTTTTCTGTGATCACATGTCCGAGATACGTCACTTCTTTCCGAAGGAATTCGCATTTATCGGGCTGTAATTTCAAATTATATTTTTTCAACTTTTTTAGTACTTCTATTAATCTTTTGTTGTGCTCTTGTAAACTTGCTCCGTATACGATTATATCGTCCAGATATACTAAGCATTGTAATCCTACCAGTCCTGCTAGAACGGCTATTATTGCTCGTTGAAATGTCGCTGGGGCATTTTTCAGTCCAAAAGGCATTCGATTATACTCGTAATGTCCGTATTGTGTAGAGAACGCTGTTTTTTCTTTATCTTCTTCTTCCATCGGGATTTGGTGATATCCCGAGGCGAGATCTAGCGTGGTAAAGTATTTTGCTTTTCCCAGTTGGTCTAGGATATCGGTTATGTTTGGCAATGGAAAGGAATCTCCCTCCGTTAGATCGTTTACAAACCGAAAATCTATTACCACTCTCAGTTTTAATTTTCCTGATGCGTCTCTTTTCTTCGGGACTACTAGCAACGGCGCATTCCATGGGCTCGTGCTAGGCCTAATAATTTTGTTTTTTAACATCTCCTTTACTTGCCTATTCACTTCTTCCTTGTGTTTTTCTGGCAAGCGATACGGTCGGACGTTGACCGGTACGCTGCCTGCCTTTGTTGTAATCTTATGCGCGACGATGTCAGTGCATGTCAGTGGTTCTCCTTCCAAGTGTAATACGTCGCTGAAATCTCTGCAAATTTCCATAATAGCTTTCTTTTCTTCTTCATTTAAGTGTTGCGTGCGTATCAATTTTTCGACTCTTTCGCTACGCGGCATTGTTTCTTCTGCCTGGTTTACTTGATTTACTTCTATCTCTTCTGCTTCTTCTTGCTCTAACTCTTCTAATGTCACTTGCGGCATCAGCATTTTGACTGTTTTTTCCGTCGTATTTAGTATGCTTGCCGGACATAGAAAATTTTCTGGCATCACTAGGCAATTTCCTATGAATACTCCTGGCATTGTTTCTTCTGCCTGTATTATTCCTAGTGAATTTTTGTCGGTCGCGACTTGTACTATTGTCTCGCTTCGCGGTTTCAAAACCATTTTCTTGTACGGATATAATTTTAGCGTGCTATTCCCTATGCGTATTAAGCTCGACTCGTAACTATATGACGCTTGATGCTTCTTTATAAAATCTACGCCTAGTATCCCGTCCATCCCGTCGTATTCAATCGGAAAATCATCTTTGACGACGTATATCGTGTGCTTGATCTTTCTATCTTTCAAGTCTATAGTTGCTGTAAATTTTCCAATCGTATGAGCTTTATGACCTGTTACTCCTGTAAGGGCCATTTTATCCTCTTCTATCATTGTCTCGTCTTTCAAGTGTTTTACCTTTATTATCGATACGGCCGCTCCGGTATCAAACAGTAAATTTATTTTTTCGCGCTTCGCTTCTCGCATGGGCAGAGTGATTAAGTCCAGCCCTGCATGCTTCTGCGGCTTGTTCGTCATATGTGACACCTGATACTCTAACGCCGGTCGGCGCTGCTTTGTGTCCTCTTTATCTTCTTCATCGCTATTCGCGGCTGAGTTACTGTCCTTTTTTCTCGGACCATTCGTTTTCGGGTGAAAATTTTTATTTTGTCCTCGCGGGTTATTAGGTTTGTTGTGATTTGTCCTTTCTCTATTTGGTCGACCATTTAACAGCCAACATTCTTCGCGCATGTGCCCTGCTTTCTTACAGTAATTGCAGACTTTATCTATCGCGTTTACGCGGGGTGTCCTATCGCCGCGGGTTTCGGGTTTCGGTAAGGAGAAACGGTTTGCGTATCTACTGGTACGACATTCCCTTCCGAGGTGCCCGTATTTTCCGCATTTTTGGCATTGTATTGACGCTCGGTTATCGCGTGGTTGTGGCGAATACGCGTAATTATTTTTGGGACGCGGTGGATATCCGCTCGGTCCGTTTACCTTTTCTTCGGCGCTCGCTCCGGCAATCGCTTCTTGCAAGGTTGCGAAATGCTGAGCTCGGACAAGTAACTTGATCTCGTCTCTCAATCCTATTTGGTAATTTTGTAATGCCTGTTGTTGGATCGTATCTAAGATAGTTCGCTTGCTTTCCATCGTATGGTTTCTGCCTTCGATCATGGAATCGTATAAATCCATTGCTAATTTATCGGCTCTTAATCCGAATGCTCTAGCGCTTTCTCCGGGTTTTTGCTTGAGTGTATTAAACTCTAGTTGTAAGTGTGTTGTGCTTTTGCGGCTTAGATAGCAAACTTCTAATTCTTTCTTTAGTTGTGCGAAATCTCTTATCTCTCGCGTTTGAAAATCTATCATCGCTCTTCCTTTTAGCTTTGTGCATAACACTGCTTCTAATAACGTTCCTTCTTCCATAGGATTTATGTTTTTTATTGCATATGACGCGGCGCTTAAGAATTCTTGTAATTTACTCGAGGTTCCGTCGAACTCGGATATCATATCTCGTGCCTCTTTTAAACGTAGATATCCGATAGCGCGTTCCGCTTGGTTCCGGATATCGTATGACGTTCGTCCGTACGTTACTTCGAACGGGAGGTTACTTGGCTCGCGTCTCGCGTGAAATTCGCGGTGTTCAGGATTCGCCGGCCGTTTCTAGTTGATTTACGCGATCTTGTAAATTGCGGATTCCAATTAATATCTCGCCGAGAATGGCATCTCTGTCGTCCGTATCGTCCGGTTGCAGTCCGGGAATTCGATTACGATTATTCGCCGGTGTTCTCCTTCGAGATAACACTCTATTTAGGCGGTTGATTTCTGCGTCTACGTCTTCTGGAGTTATCTGCGCGTCGTTATTTACGATATCATTCGCGTCGTGGTTGCTATTTGTTGCTTCCGCCATCTCGATTACGTTCACGTTTCTCGAGGCAGAATAATACTCTTGCGGATTAAATACGCTGCTATCATACGAGGTTAATGAAAACTCTCGTCTGTGTGTTAGCCTACTGGTCGTACTGTCCGCGTCTTCGGATTGTGTGCGCGCGTGTGAGGGGTGGAGTCTATTTTCGTCGGGGCAGTTATTTTGTCCTATCACTCTCGCGTCTAAAATTACAACGGAATCGTCGAATTGTTCGCGTTCGATTACAGTGTTCGGGTGTAATTCCGGTTCCGATTCGCTTTCGCTTGAGTAGTACGCGTCTAAATTTCTACGCACGGTTTCGCGATTGTCACTTACGACTTCTTCGGTCGTTTGCACGGGGCTTAACGGTCTATTTCTACGCGCTCGTCGTGACGTCTCGCTATGGAGCCACGATTGGTTTAGTTCCGCAGGTGGATTTTCGTTTTCCGACATCTACGGTAATTGCGCTTTACATAATTTTCTTAATCGACTTACATTACGGTCGCTAGTCGCATGTTGCTGGTCGGTGCTCGTGCCGTTTTATCTGTCGGTGAGCCTCCGTTGAGGTAGGTCGGCGCCTTCTCAGGTTACGCTGCTCGCTTGTCCCTTGTCGGCCGCTACCGTGTTGTTTGCTGCTGTTGAATCTGCCTGGCGTGTCTCCGTGTAGGATGTTGCACTGCCTCACTGATTCACTTGTATTTCTTTTTCAGTTGCCGTTTCGTTCCCGTCTTCCTGCCACTGGATCCCTCACGCTGCCACCATTTGTTGTGCCCCTTGTGGGTATGGGACACAGGGTTCTTTCGATCCAAGGAGGAGGCGGGATGGATAACGGAAAGAACACTCGTTGATAAACAGCACTTCGAATAAAGAATATTTTAATTAGATCCGTTTTACAGTTATTGTTATAAGGATGCCCGTTACTGGTCTGCTCCCTGACTCCAATTGCCCTCTCGTCCTCTGTTCTCGTTCTGTTTTATCCATCTGTCCGTCCTTCGGTTTTGCTGAGTTGCTCGATCGGAAGGCCGGTCGCGCAACTTATTGTTGTGATTCTCCTTTGTCGCTTGCTCTCAATATATCTTTCAGGGTCTCGGTTTCTTAATTCTATTATTTTACCTCTTCTTACTTAATATCTATGTTTCACAATTTTTACTTAATATAATTGTTTCTCTTATCTTAAATTGGGGCCGTAACAGGCCTGAAGGGTTCCCTTTCTTACCATTGGAAACTGAGGAATCTTTTGCAAGCTTTGACGGTCACTTAGCTGATAAAATACTGTATGGTCATATGGTGAGTTTTCTACCACAGTGTTATATACAATAATGCAGTTACTAACATGTGTTTATTAAGTACTTTGATTGGCTTTTTTTGTGTTGTAGCTCAAGTATCTGTTATGGAAGGGAAAGCGAGAGACAACCTCTCTCTTCACTTACTCTATTTTATCGACCCTACTTAGGAATAACTTGGCACGACTCATTAGTTGGAAAGGTTCTGGAGGAATCGAGATCAGTTTGGAGAAGTCCAAAGTAAAAAATCTAGTAGAAGGTGAGTATCATCTTGTTTTTAAACAATTATCTTCACATTTATTAACTTTGTTTTTTTCATGTAAGCATATTATACACACATAATATATAAATTATGTATATACACATACATTAAACTACTCCTGCTTTGTTTCTCTCTAATAAGTGTTTGCTTGAAGAAGTTTCCTAAGGTACAGATTTCCGTATTTGAAGACCATATGAAACGATGGTTCAACACTTCCATGCAACGGTCAGACTAGATCAACTAGGTTGGGCGACTACAGTTGTATTTCGACTTTACCGTTTGTGAGCTTCATAAAAGCTTTTGTATATTGAAAACTTGCGTGATTCTCATGAATTCTATTATTTGTCTTTTATTTTTTGGTTTGAGTTGTTTTGCATAGTTTATATATTTGTGTGCGCCTTTGAGGCTATTAATTTGTTTTGTCTTTGATTTAAAAAAAATTCATAATCTACTGCCATAATTTTGTAAAGTTTACAAGTTTGTTGGCGTTTTTAAGAAAACAATGTCCTTCAAGTTAAAAGAAATCTTCTATGTTATCTCTTGGTTAAAGTGACAAGACTTCTTTATAATGGTCAGATGTTTGAAATGCAAAATATTTATAAGTTGAACTGGCTGTGCTTATGTTTGAGATTAAATCTTTAACTCTCTTTAAGTCTTGTTGACAAATGCTATTTGGAGTACTATATTTTGAGGACTTTTATTAATTTTTTTCTGCATTTTTATATGTTTTTGAGAAGACTGATGTCCGTCCTCAGAGTTTATATAAAATATTAATATAGCGTTTATATATATAGATTATAATGTAGCATATAGTACAGTTTCTGATTTAGTTATTATCGATATACTTAGTTTATATAATATATATTTGTTCTTGTGGCTAAACAATGTGTACTACAGAGACACAATAAAAAAGTAATTATAATTTATTTCTGTATTGTTTCTTCATCTGTGAATTTGCGACTGCTTTTCCTAATTAATACAAATCAGCGGTGCACTAGTCAAAATAACATCAAAATGACATAAAAATGACGTCGAATTATAGTCATTTTTTTCCCGGTTTGACGTCATTTTGACTTCCGCCGTTTTGACGTCTTTTTGACATCATTTTGACGTTTTTGTGACTTTTTGTTCTCCTTGGGATTGGTAGGAAGAAAATACCACAGTTTGGAGCGATTCTGACGTAGGCCAAAAAACGGCCTTATTGACACCCCTCCTTTATGTGTGTATCCACAATGTGTTGGTTTGGGTTCGCTAAACCTAAATAAAGAGAGAGAAAGAGAGGGGGGAAAGAGAGAGGGGGAGAGAGAAAGAGAGAGAGAAAGAGAAATAATTTATTATGCCCAAGCAAGGCTACAGGGCAAAAAAGTAAGTACAATGATATAGCAGTTACAACAATATAGCAGTTACAAGATGTTAAAGACTGAAGTTGATGTGAATTTGATAGAAGTACAGTACTGTAATTACAAAGCATAATACAAAGATACACATGATGTAAACAAGAGCGAAATATTAAAGACATAAGTTGATGTGAGTTTGATAGAAGTACAGTACTATAATTTCAAAGCATGTGCATGCTCTCTCACATAAGGCGAGCAACCAATGATCTAGCATACAAACAATTGATAGGATGTTGAGTATGACGCAATAAAATATAACCAATTTCAATAATATGCACTATAAAAACTAAGAACTAACGCAACTTAACTAATAGTAAGTACGATGAAAATAGTATATGAGAAGCAAGTAATACTAAGCGAACTAAATAGTGTATAGAAAACTAAACTAAGAACTAAAGCGCATCACAATCTACAACTAATAACAAGGTAAGAAAGCACTAGAAACTCTATACCGAAATTGATGTTATCCAATTTTATGTACAAGCAAGTCGATATGTCCACAAAGGGAATTAGCATTAAATTGAGTAATACTGATAAGGAAGTTTACATGTTACATTATGCCGAACGATAGGCAAGCTTAGCAAGATCAGTATCGGAATCAATATGGATAACAGGTTCACCATCGGAATACTTAACACATATCTGGCCGTTCCTGACCCAGACATACTTATATGACCTCTCCTTAGCAATACTCTTGTAACGATCGCGTTTTCTCGCTCGGAATTTGCTCGCCAGGCCAGGGTGAGAAAACGTGGAGACACTGGTTGGTTTCACAAAATATTCTTTATTCTTACTAGCTATTTAATACAGAAATGATGGAGGGTGTAAGTGTCTGTGTGTGTATGTTATTCCGCTGAGCCGCAGTGTACGTGTGCAAGGTTGATGCACGGTCGGACAGCGACGGACTCGCGGACAGGCGCGGAGGCGCGGTTGCCTAGCGGATTCGCGGACAAGTACGGAGGCACGGTTGCCTTACGGATTCGCGGACAAGTACGGTTGCCTTACGGATTCGCGGACCGATACGGAGGCACGGTAGCCTTCGAATTCGCGGGTAAGCACGGAGGCACGGTTGCCTTACGGATTCGCGGACAAGTACGGTTGCCTTACGGATTCGCGGACCGATACGGAGGCACGGTAGCCTTCGGATTCGCGGGTAAGCACGGAGGCACGGTTGCCTACGGAGTCGCGGGCAGGTAGGTTGGTCAGGAGCTCAGTCGGGAGCGCCCGACTGAGCGGCCCGTACACCGGGAGCGCCCGGCTTGAAGACGGGAGCGCCCGTCTTCCGTACGGCGGAAAAGGTCGGGAGCGCCCGACCCAGAGGCAGGAAAGGGCAGGTAATACCAACCGGGAGCACCCAGCTGGGGAGGCCCGTACCCTGGGAGCGCCCAGGTGAGAACGGGAGCGCCCGTTCTCTGTACGGAGGAAGTCGTTGGGAGCGCCCAACGTGGTGAAGCGGTCTCGGAGAGCGGTCGTGTCGGGATCAGGAGTCGGACAGGACTGGTGACTCGAGTCGGCTCGAGTCCCCTATTTATACCCCGAGTGAGGGCGGTGGGGGCTGCCCCACCGCTCGGGCTGCCCCACCGTTCGGTTGCCCTACCGCTCGGGCACAGGAGTGCACGCTGAATGGGCGCTAGGTAGCCGTCAGGGCCGTATCGCTAGTGACGAATACGCGTATCGTCACATCACCCCCCCCCCCGTTCGGAGAGGAAATATTCGGGAATATTTACACAGGTATAGGCTTGCTCGCTTTTATTATTACCATTAATCGACTACATACTATCTAGCCTTATCGGCGCTGGCACGACGTTAGGTTGCCCCGTGGGTCGAACCGCAGGACCTATCGGGAGCCGCCAACACGGGCGCGGTACTTGCAGTTGCGCACCATGGCCGAACGGGGAACCGCTACCCCCTTTCGCCAGTGGGTAGCGGGATCCAAATCTTGTCCCGCAGGAGGGAGGTGCCCGGTATGTGGGCTATCTCGAGGGTCGGGGGTGGGCAGGGGCCTGATGGACCGGATGGTCGGGCCGTGGTCAGAGCGGGGCGACCCGGTGTGGCGGAGGCGCAGGCTGGCGGGTTGCTCAGCGTCCCGGTGGCGATCCCCCGTGTTCCGGCGGTAGTCCGTAGACGGTCCTTCCCGGCGCTGCTTCCCGAGGCCCGTGGACGTGGTGGCGGGGTAGGGGCCGGGGGCGTTGGGACGGGTGGCTGTGTGGCCGGGTTAATGGACGGGGCCGGGGGTGGCTTGCCGTAACTTCGGAATAAGGATTGGCTCTGAGGAGCGGGGCGCGTCGGGCTTGGTCGGGAAGCGGGTCTGGCTGACGTGCCGGGCCTGGGCGAGGTGAACCGATCGGGCGTTCTCGCGCCGGTCTCGGGGATCCGAGCTCGGTCCCGTGCCTTGGCCTCCCGCAGATCTTTCTTGCTGCGAGGCTTCCGCGGCGGCGCGAGCCGTCGCGGTCGTCCTCTTCGGCCGCCATTCAACGCTCAGCTCAGAACTGGCACGGACTAGGGGAATCCGACTGTCTAATTAAAACAAAGCATTGCGATGGCCCTCGCGGGTGTTGACGCAATGTGATTTCTGCCCAGTGCTCTGAATGTCAACGTGAAGAAATTCAAGCAAGCGCGGGTAAACGGCGGGAGTAACTATGACTCTCTTAAGGCCTTCACCGCAGGCACTATAAGTGCCACGGAGTTAAGTACACTAGATCAAACGCTAAGGACGGCGGTGAAAGACCTTCTGCATCTTCCTCAGTCAACGGCAGATGGTCTACTATACGCAGCCAAGCGTGATGGTGGCATGGGCTTTCCGAAGCTCGGAATCGTTGTAACGTCCGCAACGTTGAAAGCCGGGTTTCGCTTTTTGACCAACAGCGACCCGGCAATACAAGCCCTGGTGGTAGCGTCGGGGCTTGAGAATAAATTAAAGCGCCTTGCGCATATAGCCAGACTTGGCTGGCCATTACAATCGATCAAAGCGATCGACAGCTATAAACATAAAGCCAAAAGGTCCGAGTGGGAAAGATGGTCGGACTTACCCTCCCAAGGAAAGGGAGTGCAAGCCTATAAAGATGATAAAATAGGCAATGAATGGCTCTACCGGCCTAACTTGCTGAAACCATCTAGGTTTATTACGGCGCTCAAACTAAGAGCCAATGTAGCGGCAAATAAGGTGTCGCTCAACAGAGTCGCGAAAACCGACAGCGTTTTATGCCGATGCAAGAAGCAGCCCGAAACACTAGGGCACATACTGGGGCAGTGCATCTATACGAAAGCTGATCGTATTAAACGTCACAATGACGTGCGTGACTTCATAGAACGACACGCTTTGGGGCGGCGTGGAATGACTGTAACGAAGGAGTCACGATTGCAAGATCCTCATTTGAGGAATCTCCAACCAGACCTGATAATACAATATCGGGAAAGGGTCTTTGTGGCTGATATTACAGTCTGCCATGAGGATGGCGATCTCCTTGAGAGAGGCAGGAGGGACAAAGTCGCTAAATACTCATCCCTCATAGCCCCGCTTAAAGCTCAATTAGGGGCGAAAGACTGTACGATCCTCCCGATAGTTATCGGGACGAGAGGAACAATGCCCAAAAACACGGTTACCTGTCTTCGAGAATTAGAACTAAAAGACAGAGGCTCGCTGAGAACGCTTTCGCTTCAAGCGCTCAGGAGCTCAGTGGAGTTGTACCATATATTTATGGATTACAACGCGCCATTGCGCCATAACAGCAGCGATGCTGCTGATCAAAACTCTTGGCTAGCTCACTGATGTGAATTTTACTACTGACGACGGTCTTGGACCTGATCCACCCAAATTATTTATTTATTTATTCGAGAGCCCTCTACACTCTCGATTTTACGGTTATGTGGCTTTATTGCCGTTGACATCAGTGATGCGAGTCGTCCGGATGGGCACCGGACGGCGGCAGAGCCGTGCGACCGAGCCGCCCGGCGCGCGGGCGGACGCCTCCACGTGGCTCCCCGCGGTAACGGCATCACTAAGCCGGCCAAGCTCCGCTTCCCCAGTCTGGGGACTCTGCTTTATAATTTTTCCAGCCCGTACGCAGGAATCCCGCGGCAGATCAGTCAGATGGGTTTCCCTCCTGCGGGGGGACTTGCCAAGAGTGCTAGATAGCGTCCAGTCAATAACGATAGGTAGACAAGAACGAAAGTTACGCTGGATCTCTTATCCAAGTTGTTTGGGCAACCTGTTGCGCAGAGGAGCGATCCACTTAGTCAACCTGCAGGATCGCTCAGCCAGGGCCCGTTGTTACCAGGAACCGCACTGCCTCTAAGCGGTAAGACGCGCCACGAGAGCGTGATACCTCTAGCCAAATGCCTCGTCATCTAATTAGTGACGCGCATGAATGGATTAACGAGTTTCCCACTGTCCCTATCTACTTTGGTGTGGCAAAGAGAGAGATGTTGGCTGCGGGGGCGATGCATGGCATCCAGCTTAGGTTGGAGGGCATTCTGTCAGACCCCAACGCCAAAATTAATAAATCGGTGGCGCAAAAGGTCAGTGCGCTGTTTAGCGAGACCAATAAATTGATGATGCAACTGGGGTGCGAAAATGCATTTTTGAGGGGCCGTTTGGCAGAAAGGGCGGAGACGAGACGACCACCGCCAGCAACTTTTGCTGAGATGGTGGGCGGCCAAAAGGAGCCTCGCCGTGAGGCTGGTGTGAGGGCTCCTGCTCCACCGGGAGCCAATAGGGTAGGACCCTGGAATAGGGACAGAGAGCTTACGGTGGTTGTTGCTAACAACACCGAGAAAGCCAGGACGGTAGAAGAAGTCAAGAAGACGCTGCTGGAGGCAATTGATCCAGTAGCGACGAAAATTAGGATTAAGAATGTGCGGAAAACAAGGGACGGTAGAATCGTAGTGCAGGCGCACTCGAAGGCAGACGCGGAGAAAATAGTCGCCAATCAGTCGATAAAGGTAAAGGGGCTTACGGCGGCCCCACCAGCCGAAAGGAAACCGCGGGTAATCATGTATGACGTGCCTAGGAATCTGGATGTCGATGGTGTCCGACGTGCTATGTTTAGGCAGAACCCTGAAATAATGGTTGGGGTGAATGAGATGCAATTTAAGGAAGAATGTGTGTTTCGTTTCCAACTGGGGAAAGGGAATGAGGAAACAATTAACTGGGTGCTGGAGGTGACACCTAGTATGCGGGATAAATTTAAAAAGGTATCGCGAATATATATCGGCTGGAGAAGCTGTAGGGTCGCAGACTTTACGTCGTTGACCAGATGTTTTAGGTGTTTGGACTTTGGACATGTCGCTAAATATTGTAGGGCGGCCGAAGAGACCTGCTCGCATTGCGGCCTCAGCGGCCATAGACAGGACAAGTGCCCGAACGTAGCAGGGCCGAAGGTGTGCGTAGTCTGTAAGAGGCGGGGGCGGCCGGCGGACCACGCGTTAAACGATGTGGGGTGTCTCTCCTACAAAGTAGCAAGGGAGAGATACGCGGGCACTGTCGACAACAGTAATGGCTAGGCAGGGTACGCAGGGTGTCTCGAGCATGAATGTGGTTCAGTGTAATTGTCAGAGAGCGTATGCGGTTATGTGTGATTTGGGTGAAATGCTGTGTGAACGTCGAGTGAGTGTGGCACTGCTGCAAGAACCGTATGTGAAGGATGGAAGAGTAGTTGGACTCCCGCTACGAATGGATGTGATTGTGAATGAGAGTGAGCGAATCAAAGCAGCAGTGGTGGTGAATGACCCCAATCTTGAAGCGATGTGTGTAAGGGAGTGCTCGGACGAGTATGGCGTGTGTGTGTGGCTGAAGGGAGACTTCGGCGAAATGTATGTGGTGTCTGTGTACTGCCGGTTCGGTGAGGTCATCGAACCGTATCTGGCGTACATGGACAGGGTGCGAATGGCGACCAGGGGGAAACGTATGTTGGTGGGTATGGATGCGAATGCCGTCTCTCCCTTATGGTACAGTAAGAGTAGGGGCGGCAGCAGAGAAAGTGAAATGCGTGGAAGTGTGCTTGAGGAATGGATTGTCGCGAATGGTATGGTTGTGTTGAATGAGCCGAGCGAGAGTTACACTTTTAGCGGACCCAATGGGGAAAGCGACATTGATGTGACTCGTGAGCGATGTGTCTGGAGGGTGCCGGTATGAATGGGAAGTTAAGAGCGACTGGGGTATCAGTGACCATAATGTGTTGCTGATACGAATGACTTATGGTGAGAATGTGGAGCGAGTGGAACGCATGCCTAAGTGGGTGTGCAAAAACGTAAACTGGGAAGGATATGAGAGCGATATGGCAGAGATTGCATCTGAAGACGCTGTGAATGTGATGGATGATTGGGACGCCGATAGCTTGGCGGAGCGCATCACAACATGGATCCAGAGAGCAAATGACAGACGAATGAAAAGGCGAGTGTGTGGGACTGCGAGGAAGCTTGTGTGGTGGACAAATGAACTTGAGCGTATGAAGAAGGATGTGAGAAAGTGTAGGCGTGCCTACCAACGAATGAGAGGGAGAGATAGAAATCGAGTGGAAGGATGCCAGAATGCGTATAAACGTACTCTGGCAGAGTACAAAAGAATGATTTGGAGAGTGAAGGAAGAAAACTGGAGACAGTTTGTGAGCGACAAAGGAAATCTGGATCCATGGGGTGATGTGTACAAAGTGTGTATGGGAAAGTATGAACGCGACAGATTGAGTGCCATGAAGGTGGGTGACAGGACAACGAGTACGTGGGAAGAGAGTGCGAATGTGCTGCTAGATCGTTTCTTCCCGGATACGGGAATGGAAGATGTACGACTGGCAGAGAGAGAGAAGACTGAGAGGACATTCGAGTGGAATGAAGTGGATGTGGCTGTGAGAGCAATGAAAGTGGGTAAGGCACCTGGGTTGGATGGAGTGACAGCGGAAATGTTGCGCGCCGTTTGGCGGGCTATTCCAGGGTGGTTGAAGAGAGTGTATGATGTGTGTCTGAGCATCAACTGTTTTCCTAAGGCGTGGAAGACTGCGAGAGTGGTTGTGTTGTTGAAGTCCCCGGAGAAAGTGCGGTCGGACCCTGGGTCGTACAGACCAATCAGCCTGTTGTCTGTGCTTGGGAAAGTGTTAGAGCGATTGATGGTGAACAGGCTCGAGCGATTGATGTGTGGAAGAATGAGTGAGGCACAGCATGGGTTTGTGAAGGGACGTTCGACCGAGAGCGCGTGGAACAGCGTGCGTGAGTGCGTGAGTGGGTCCGAGCACAAGTATGTGCTGGGAATATTTGTGGACTTCCAGGGTGCCTTTGACAACCTGGAATGGCCACGCGTGCTTGGAAGATTGCGTGATGAAGGATGCGAGGAGATTGAGTTGTGGGAGAGCTTCTTCGATGATAGATGTGCATGCATGATAGGTATGACTGACGAAGTATGGAAGAGAGTCGTGCGGGGTGTGCCGCAGGGGTCCATCTGTGGCCCATGTATTTGGAACCTGCAGATGGATACGCTCCTGTGGGAGCTCCGCCGGCAAGGTTGTAAGGCGACGGCGTATGCCGATAATCTGCTCGTGCCTGTCGAAGAACAGAGCCGGGCGGATCTGGAGAGAATGGGGAACGAGTGGATGAGAATAGTGAGCGAATGGGGTGCGAGTGCCGGTGTAAAAGTGTCAGAGAGCAAAACCGTCATAATGCTCCTGAAAGAAAGTTTGTCTGGGGCGAGACACCCGAGCGTCAGTGTGAATGAGAAGCATGTGAGGTACGTGAAGAGTGTGAGATATCTGGGTGTATGGGTGGGCGAGCGAATGAGCTTTAAGCCGCACCTAGAGTGTATGAGGCAAAAATGTGTGAACGTTGTGGGAAAACTGAGACGGGTCCTAAGGAGCGAATGGGGATTGAGGAAAAGATCCTGGCGGGTCGTATATAAGGGCTTGTTTGCTGCGTGCGTGATGTATGGTGCGAGCGTGTGGTACGAGGCCATGAGATACGGGTATGCGCGGGATGCGATAAATAGATGCCAGAGAGTGGCAATGTAGAACGGTCTCCACGGAGGCCATGCAGGTATTGATGGGGGGTCTTCCGTGGGACCTGGAATGTGTGAGAAGAGGAGCGTGTGCGAGAATTAAGAATGGTTGGAAACTGAGTGAAAGGGATATTGTGAACGAGGATGAAGTGAGAGCGAAAGATATGGTTGAGGGTATGGAACTGGTGAGCGACAGGCTGTATGAAAGATGGCAGAGTAGATGGGACAATAGCGTGAAAGGTCGAGTAACTCATGGCTTTGTGCGGAACGTAAGGTTCGCCGAGAGCTGCTTGGGATTTGAGCCGAGCTTGTGGCTCGGCTATATCCTGACGGGTCACGGCAGTTTGAATGAGTTTTTGTATAAAAGGGGTTTGTCTGAGACTGAAAGTTGTGCGTGTGGAGCTGAGTGCGAGGATTGGAAGCATGTGATGATCGAGTGTGAGATGTACGAGGACATTAGGACCCTGGATGAATGGGGAGTCAAGGTGAGTGAGGATGGTCGAGTAGATGTGAGCGAAGTGTTAGAGCGAAAGGAAAGATACGAGAGTCTGAGCAGGTTTGCGGCATGTGTGTTTCAGAGAAGAATGACTGTGAATGTATGAAGCGTGTGTGAGGAATGCGGCCTACCAGTGCCAGGTCTGCAGGAGACCAAACTGGGAGTAGTCTCGGCTACGAAGATCCGACCAGTGATCCAGACTGGTACCACGGGGACCGGTGGCCCAGGGAGTTCGCTCCCGCCGGTCGCGGGTAGGACCATCGTGGTGGCAGTGGTTTACAGCCAAATGCTGGTTAGGATACTCGAGTCTCGTACTTGGGTGTCCGGCGGGTGAGCTGCGTCCCAACAGCTCGGGTGCCAGCCTGCTTAGCTGGTAGGGTGTGGATAGTCACCCGCCCCGACCAGTGGGGCTGCGGGATCCTGTAATCCCGCGGCATACTGGTAGTATCGACTTCGGTCGGTACGCGCTGATTGGGCGTATCCCAATCCCGCGCCCATGGGGGCCGTGTGGATAAGGCTCTACGAGCAGGTGCCGCACGTTAAACAAATCGACATTTATGTCCCTATCTACTATCTAGCGAAACCACTGCCAAGGGAACGGGCTTGGAAAAATTAGCGGGGAAAGAAGACCCTGTTGAGCTTGACTCTAGTCTGGCACAAATACGCGTATCGTCACACTCTTAGCCCGTTGTAATATGTCATAAGTGCTCTTGGATAACAACTCATTGACGTAAATGTGACGATCCGAGTTACCACCGCATACGTCTTTCCTTTTGAGTACACCCTTTACCCGCTTTTTAGAAATAACAATATCGCGAACGGCATTCGAGGCCAAGGTGACAATAATCGAGCTAAAAGATGCAGCAACTGTGGAAGTCGCTGACAGCACTTTCTTAACAGCCCTAACGCCAAGAATATGGCATGACAAATTCGGAACGTCTAAAGCCTCTAGTACATTTTTGGGAAGCTCAGATGGAGCGACAGACAACGTCGATGGTAAACCCGAAATGATCAACTCATTTCCACTATGAGATCTCTGAAATGACTGAGCAGATTTCAAGTCTTGGATTTTACGAATAAGTTTTACATTATCTTGTTCTAATTTAGCTATGCGTTGACAATTTTGAGCGACAGTGTCAGCAAGACGATTTAAGTGATTAAGTTTATCGCTTAGTTCTTTGTTAGTACGTTGCTGACTGTCAATAAAGGCAGACAATTTCGCATCAGATTTTTTCATCTGCTCAATCAATCCACGCAAAAGATCATTGGTAGAGTGATGTATTGTGTCATGCATAGTGTCACGCATAGTATCATGCATAGTGTCATGCGTAGTGGAATGCGTACGTGCACCGCCGAGTGAGGCATCAACGATGTTAGATACTTTATCACAATGAACAGAGAAAAGTGTACGGCGATCCACTATCGGAGTAACCGGCATATTTAAAAATTGTAATTTGCAACAAGCACTTGCGGACTTCGTACCAACGTAAGCCTTCACACAACCCGGATGAAATTCTTTATGACACTCAGCACATGAAACAGATTTACCAGCAATCTGCTTAGTACACTTGGCACACGTACGCTGCATGTGTTATCTACAATCGCTTAATAACTCAAAAGAAGTAGAGTTCCGTAGTATCGATCCGCAATCAGTGTTCCTTATAGATCACAAGAGATGTCGCAGAGATCAACCCGAGGAGCCAATCAGCAGTCACTTAAATAGCACGCGTTCAGAAAATAGCATGTAGATAGAGAAGATCGGCAACGATGGGCGCATGCGCAGCTGAGATCAACGTCTTCCACAGGAACAGCCAAGAATTAGGTTAGAACAAGCGATGATATTTGCCACAAAAATGCTTTTTAATTAGGTAGCAAGCACCAGAGAGATAATGATAGCACGTGACAAGCAACAAGAGACATGCTGATACCTGCAACAAAAAGGCCCGAAGGCAAACTCATGGCAAAAAACGGATCAATCAAAGCAGGAGCAAGAACACAGCGTGACACTCGATACTTACGAGAGAGAGAGAGAGAGAGAGAGAGAGAGAGAGAGAGAGAGAGAGAGAGAGAGAGAGAGAGAGAGAGAGAGAGAGAGAGAGAGAGAGAGGGAGAGGGAGAGGGAGAGAGAGAGGGAGAGGGAAAGGGAGAGGGAGAGGGAAAGGGAGAGGGAGAGGGAGAGGGAGAGGGAGAGAGAGGGAGAGGGAGAGGAAGAGGGAGATGGAGAGGGAGAGGGAGAGGGAGAGGGAGAGGGAGAGAGAGGGGGGAGGGGGAGGGGAAGGGAGGAGGAGGGGAAGGGGAGGGGAGGAGGGGAGGGGAGAGGAGGAAAGGGGCGGGAAGGGGAGGGGGAGGGAGGGGAGGGGAGGGGGAAGAAAGGGGAGGGGAGGGAGGGAAAGAGAGAGGGAAAAGGAGAGGGAGAGGGAGAGGGAAAGGGAGAGGGAGAGGGATATGATATGATATGATTTATTATGCCCAAGCTAGGCTAAAGGGCAAAGATAGATACAGTGTTGCAGTACAGAATAAGTGTGCTCTCACTCGCATGAGACAAGCAAGAATAAAGCAGTAAAGAACCAAAACTGAGGTGTCAATACGCGACTTAACTAACAATAAACACAATATATACAATGAAAATAATAACTAACGCAACTTAACTAGTTATATGTACAATATAATATGTAGTAAAGAAAAAACAGTAGTAAGCGAGAAGTACAGAAGAAAACAGAAGACAAAAGCAGGAATGTTACCCTGTTTCCCGAGCAAGTAAAAATGTTTTGAGAAGATTCTTAAAGGCAAGGAATGAGGAAGTAGAGGTGATATTAACAGGAAGTGAGTGCCAGAAATAGATAGAAGAAAGATAAAAAGAGTTTCTGTAGGTGGTTGTTCTATGAGAAGGAATATGAAATGTATGAGACGCATGAGAAAGGCGGTCAGATCTTCTCAACAGCGGATCAAGCAACGTAAATTTTTCACGCAAGTAAGAAGGGGAGCACATGTAAAGTATGCGAAACATTTGACAACCTAGAAAATATAGTCTTCTATTTTCAACTGAAAGTCATCTTAGTTGGCGTCTATACGGAGTAATATGTTCATTTCTCTTAAGATCAAAGATAAAGCGGATGCAACAATTGACGAGTCTCTGCAATAAAGTATTTAACTCACCACTTAAACCGTGATAGACTAAGCAACAGTAATCAATGTGTGGCATAATTAGAGTTAATACGAGTCTTATCCTCAGCCCCGTAGAAAGTGAATTTTTATTAAACTTAAGTTTATGCAAAGAAAAATGAACTTTTTGGGAGATGTGTAAAATGTGTTTTCTCCAAGACAAGCTAGACGTAAAAATTACACCCAAATTTCTGACTTCATTAACAAAGGGTATAGGTGTTTGGTTCACAATAATAAGTGGTAAACTATGGAAGTCAATATCATTAACATAGGAATGACTACCAAAGATCAATACCTTACTTTTCGCAGGATTGAGTCGAAGACCATTCAAATTTGCATAGTCAAAAATAGCGTTTGCATCCTCGGAAATCATCTCAAGACCATGGAGAATGTTAGCACGAGAACATTGGATATATATTTGTATATCATCAGCAAAGAGCATATGATATACAAACGAAAGAGAACCACCAATATCATTGATATATAGTGCAAACAGAAGAGGACCAAGTACAGAACCTTGAGGGACACCGGACGATGTAAACACCCAGTCTGAGAGATTACCTTCATCATCAATTACCGCTTGAGAACGGCCAGTGAGGTAGGAGAATATCCACTCAAGGACCTCGTCAGAGAATCCTAATTCTTTTAACTTCATAAGTAAACGAAGATGTGGAACAGTATCAAAGGCCTTACTGAAGTCGAAGAGAATCATAATTGTGATAAGCATGTCATCAATTCCCTTCTTAATGTCGTCACAGACCCGTAAAAGTGCAGATTGCGTGTTGTAGCCAGAACGATACGCGGACTGTCTGGGATTCAAAAGATTATGCTTGTTTAAATATTCAGTGATCTGAGCGGCCACTATTCGTTCAAGGATTTTAGACATTTCTGGAAGGTTAGCAATAGGTCGAGTATCGGATGGAGACAAAGGAGTGCGAATCTTAGAGAGTGGGCGGATTAACGCACGTTTCCATAATGAAGGAAATACGGAGGATTGAAGTGAACAATTAAGCAGTGAAGTGAGCCATTGAGAAATAACAGGCCAGGCAGTACGGAGAACATAAAGCGGAATGCCGTCCTGGCCAGATGCAAAGGAATGGAGCGGTTCATTAGAGATAAGTTTATATACATCATCAGGCTGAATAATAGAGAAAACAAACTTTGAACGTTGAGAGGGACCAGAAACCAAAGCAATGGCCGACATGAAGTCAACGTACGAGCAAGGTGAAGAGGTATTAGATACAGAGACATAATATGAATTAAGTTGATCAGGTGAGAAGAAACGGAGAGGAGAAACCGACGTGGACTTGACAAGCCCAAGACGGGCAAGCTCTCTCCACAATTTAGCAGAGTTAGTTACATTAGTAAGAGAGGCAAAGTGAAAATCGCTCTTAGCGCGCTTGATATCAGTGTTAAGCTGGTTGCGAAGATGTCGGTATCTAGCATAGCCGAGAAGACTATTGGAACGTTTGGCTTGCTTATACAGCTGATTACGCGCACGGAGCCGGGATCTGATCTCATCAGTGAGCCAATGAATAGGAGGCCTTCTAAACACAGATCTACGAGCAGGGGCAAACACATCCAGCACGTCAAGTAAGGTAGACGACAAACAGAAACAAATCTCATCAACGTTGGTTTCATTCACAGTCTGAGCGTTAATTGCCAAGGAATGAAGATGCTCAAGGAACGCAGAGGTGTCAAAGTTCCTATAACTACGCCGAAGCACAGACTGCTTGGAGTCAAACGCACGATTCAGAGAGAATGACATTTCAAGCAGATCATGTCCTGCAATGAATGGGCTCGAGGATTTGGTAAACGATAAAACTTTGTCACTGTCATCCACCACCAGAACATCTAACCACGAATCGGAAGTGGCAGTATGAAAGGTGGCTTCTGAGTCAACAATGTTCAAAGATAAACTTAACATAAGTTTGCGCAGGTGACTAGCCTCGAAGCCATTCCCCAAAAGATTGCAGTTCAAATCGCCGCCAATAATGATATTATTATAGAGATGAGAAACACCAGTAAGTGATTCAGCGAAGTCATTAAAAAGGGCGCCCTTAGGTCTTCTATAAATTGACGCAAACAGTACCGCCTCATTACTCGGCAAACGAATTTCGACTAAAAAAAATTCCGGAGCATTGAACTCTAAACCAATAGAGGTAGCAAGTAACTTGACCTTTAAAGAATTGTGTATATAGCAAGCAACTCCACCACCCATCCGCCCCACACGATCGTGACGGACCAAGAAATAACCGTCCAAAGCCACAAGATCGTCCGGCACGCCCGCATGAAGCCACGTTTCAGAAACAGAAATAATGTGATGAGAACAAGTATCAAATTGTAAACGAATGAAGTCAATATGTCCACGAAGAGAATTAGCATTAAATTGAGCAATACGGAGCAGGGAAGAATTACAAGCAGAGTTGCGCCGAACGACCGAAGATAAAGAACGGGCGGGCCGGACGCGTCAGCCAAGCTTGGGAAGATCATCTTCAGAGTCAATGCAAATGATAGGCTCCTTATCAGCACGTCTAACACATATACGGCCGTTCCTAATCCAAACAAACCTATACGCCCTCTCTTTAGCAATACGTTTAACTTGCTGTAATAAATCAAAGGTACATTTAGGCAGAAGTTCATTTACGTATACATTACGATCAGAATCTACATTACACACTTCTCGCTGTTTAAGGGCACCCCTTTCACGCTTTCTAGAAATGATCGCATCACGAACCGCACTCGAGGCCATGGTGACAATCATCGAACAAGATGACGCAGACGATGATGATGCAGCCACAGAGGCACAATCAGGAGCCACAGATGGTGCTCTTTTGACAAATCTCGCACTAAGAACATGACAGGCGAAGCTCGGTACGTTTAACGCCGTTAACATGTTTTCAGCGAGCATTAACGGAGTAAAGGATGTCGTCGATGGCAAGCCTGACACGATCAATTCATTGCCGCCATGAGCACTGTGAGTCGACTGAGCAGATCTTAATCCGCGGATTTCACGAACCAAATTGGCGTTGTCCAGCTCCAATTGCGCAATGCGCTGACTATTTTGAGTCACAGTATTTGCAAGCGAATTTAAGTGATTGAGTTTATCATTGAGCTCTTTATTGGTATGTTGTTGACAGTCAATGAAAGCGGAAAGTTTAGCATCCGTCGCCTTCATCTGCTCAATCAATCCGCGTAACAGGTCATCGGTAGAATTACGCGTAACATTGTCGTTAAGATTCGGGGAAGAGCTTACCGGGGTAGCCATACCACCAGAATTGAGTGACCGCGCAGAGCTGTCCACCTCAGGTGTGAGAGGTAAGCTGATAGTAGCAGACAACGATCTGCAGCAGGTTTCAGCGTATTTGTAAAGCGCGTATGTCTTGAGACAACCCGGATGGAACACTTTCGTGCACACACACTCAGCAAACGAGGTAGCTATCGGCTTCTTACACCTTACACACGCACGCTGCATACCCGTCACTCAAGCAGACAGAACAACAAATCACGAGAGAAATTATGTAGATAATGTAAGTCATATAGATCAGCAATCACGTGTCGTAAGTTAGAGATATCAGGCAACGATAAGCGCATGCACAGGCGGCAGCCAATCAGCAGTCACTAGTGCACGATAGCATCAACAAGCACGGCAACAGTGGGGCATGCGCAGCAGCAGCAACTTCAACCATAGATCAACCAGCAGCACAGAACCGATCGGATCGGCAAGGCGGGCACATGCGCAGCAGCAGTCAACGCTGCAACGTTCAAGCCGCAGATGGTAACAGGCAATAGCACGTGCTGAAGCCCACAGATGGTAACTCGTGCGTAGAGCAAATGCGAAAACAGGACGGCGCGAAGATGGAAGAAAGCAGGAGCATGCGCAGCGAGAGTCCACGCCAATCCAGATCGATGAGGTGAAAGTGAGGTTATAAAAGAAAAATTCTCTCAGGATATCCGGGACAGTAGTTGCGAGGAAAGAAAGATGCAATATCGATCCCCACAAGCAACAAAAAGCCTGCTCGATTCTGTAACAAGAATTGCCCGAAGGCAGCTTGCGGCAGAGATATGTTCGGTCAAAGCAGGAGCAACAGAACAGACATGCACGCTATACTCACCAGAGAGAGAGAGAGAGAGAGAGAGAGGGAGAGGGAGAGAGAAAGGGAGAGGGAGAGGGAGAGGGGGAGAGAGAGAGAGAGAGAGAGAGAGAGAGAGAGAGAGAGAGAGAGAGAGAGAGAGAGAGAGAGAGAGAGAGAGAGAGAGAGAGAGAGAGACTGCACAAACTAGTCATCATTGCGGGAAAAATTATTTGCCTTGCATATTATGAGTCTTCTGATACACATAGATTAAAAGAATGTAGTTTTAATAACAAATATTATGTAACACTTACGTTCAGCGCCTTATTACTGCACAGCAATTGAAATTGTTATCTATCGCTCCGTGTGTAAATCCAACTAGGGCTAACTGCCCTGTACTCGGCACTGGCACCTTATTTGAACTATTGCACGAGTTCGTCAAGACTATATATACATCAGATACATCTATCCCATTAATACATCCTATACCTGGGAAGAAATTCAAAATAATAAAATGCGTAACCAAAATGTTATAATCACAAAGATGACATTTGTGAAACACGCTATTAGAGCTATTGCGAAGTTCTAAACATGATATATAGTCAGAATGTAGAATATATAATAGAAAGACAATATAATAATTACCATAACCTTTCTCCGTAATATACCGTGACTTTAACAAAATATAATTCTCCCGATACCAAAATGGTGTCGCGGCTCCACGTATTTCACTACTATATTTCCACAATTCTACTCCTGGTACCACAGCAGCTAGCCCGAGGGATGGTGATATTACGCACGAGACGAGGACGAAACTGGACCACTGGACGAGACCGCGAGGCGCGTCGGGCACACGATGTAAAAAACGCGGGAAGTGAAAAGACAAAAAAATCTCTAATATAAGGGTCTGTTTTACAATAGAACAAAGTTAAAGGTCTTTTCACATGCTTATTCGTATCCGTGATTGGCTATTATAGCTTCGCACTTACCATTCAGCGGTCAACTTTGAATATTCTTGGTTCTTAATTCATTTTCCATTCGATAATAAATATGTATAATATTTATACATTTATATGTTAAGGCACATACAGGGTAGACTACTTATTAAAAAAACTTTTGAATATCTTTGATATATTTAAACATCTAAAAAAATAACATAATTATTTAAGTTGTTAGGTTCAAAGTGGAATTTATTAATTATAGTAAAAAGATAATTTTTCTTATGGTCACTGTTTTCGATTTGTTAAAATGTCATTTATATGTTTTTTTTTACTTAAAACCACCTGAATTTTTTTACTTAAATCAATTTCTCTTTTCAATGTACACGCAACAAAATTAAGATAAGACTAATAAAAAGTGACAGTAATATTATATTAAATGTTGTTGATAAATTATATAAAGCATCTTTTTGAACAAATGTTGCTAATTTTATTTATATATTTTTTTTATTTTTTACTTTGTAACTATGTTATGTGCAATATAATTAATATACAGTTACATAATTAACCCTTTGTCTGTGTACGTGGGTCTACGGCGTCCGAGTGAAAATGATATTTACTCCGTAATTGTAAAACATGCAAGCCTGCCAGAAATTATTAAAATAATGTTCATTAAAATGACACTATAAAATCGTCAACAATGTCTACAATGTATGCGTAGAGATTGAGATGTTTTATGAATTTTTTCACATTTCTTTAATAATACTTCAATTAAATGATAGAGAAAAATATATATTATAGTGTCAAACGTACATGACAGACCAAAGTATAATAATATACACTTTCAAGAGTGAAAAAAATGTATACAGATGAAGGATTAAATTTATGTTAACACTAGGGATAATATATATTTGCAAATGTAATTAAAAATAAATATTTTATATTATAAATAAATGTGTTATATTTAAATCTCGAAAACTATACGTATTTTTATTGAAAAGCTGTCGTAAACATGTGACAATTTCAATTGTCAACACTTCGTTAGCAACGAGATACAATTAAAAAACTTCACAGCTTGATGTCATATACACAATAACGGATAGAAATTATTATATATGTGTTGTTGCCGTCATGTTTGCATCATGATGCTCAAGATGAAACGATGAATCATTCATTGCTATCATGTTGCTGACATGTTGCAGACAACATAACGTACCAATATTGCGGACCGTTTGCTCTTGAAATTTCGTCAACTGATTGCATATATAAACAGTCATGTAGCTGTATTTGTAACGTGTTCTACTTTGATGTCAGCAAATTTACAGCAAATATGTGAAAACACATGCAATGCATTAGATCGCTCAATATGCTATATCACGCTTGGCTATCTGGGTCAAGTTACTTGTACTAGTCGGTGCAAATCATGTGGTAATACAAAAGTTATTATTACTGATAACAATATAGTTGTCCCAATTTCTATTGAAAATTTGAAGAAAAAATGTGATCTTAATGATTTATTAAAGACTACATTTTCACATTGGTGTCAATCACATGACGAATCATGCGAACATTGCGCAGAAAATGATATAATGTTCAAAAACGAATTAACGTTGACAAAAGAAATAGTTATTATTCATTTAGTTTTGTTTTCATTACAAGATAATAAAGTAATAAAAATACCACAGAAATTTAATTTAAATGGCATACCAACAGCTAAAGTATCAATAGCTAAACAGCAGTATAAAGTAATGAATGCTATATTTCATAATGGTTTGTGTATTGAGAATGGCGATTATACAAGTATGTGTAGAGAAGGGACATCTTGGACTAAAATTGATGATGGAAAAAAAATGATTAAAAAAAAGAACGATGGCCTATAGGTGCTAAAAATATTTATATATTATTTTTACAAAAAATTGATAATAAGAATTAAGTAACTTATTAAATATAAATACACATTTTACATAAAAACAATGTCCAGCAATGTATTTTCATGATTAGCAATAATATTCTAAACCAAATTCACTTGTATTTTATTATAAAAGACCATGAGAGTGGTGGTGAAATTAGAAATAATAGTCTGTGTAACACACCTTTAGCTTTACAATATGTACATTCTGTTTATAAGAGATATACTCTTTATAAGATGCGTAACACTACAAAATGCATGATATCGGTACAAGATTACCTTTTTCGAAAAGGTAAAAAAAGGCGCCAAGTACACGCATGGTTACCTCTTACCTCGGACAAACTAAGTGTTAGTATCATTAATTTTAAATTAATAAAATCCAAGTGGTACTTAATGTGTTTATATTATTAGCATTATTCAAGCTAGATTGCGATTATGTCTTGTATCGCAAAATATATACGGCTTATAGAGCTTTACAATCTGTACATACTGTTTGTAAGATAAAGATATACTGTTTCTAAGATACGTAACAATACAAAATGCATGATATCAGTACAAAATTACCTTTTTTAAAAAGGTAAAAAAAGGCGCCAAGTACACGCGTAGTTGTTACCTCGAAAAAAAAACCAAATGATAGTATCATTAATTTTAAATTAAAAAATATTTGCTATACCCGACTCGCGTATTTCAACTGTAACTTTGCGTCCTGTGCATCAATTTTGACTTATTTTTTTTTTAATTGTGTGCCAGACTGTAAGAAAGAAGACCATATAAATTATATTGTGATTTACCGTTTATCTTCAAAGATATTTGCAAATAAATCGAATGAAGTCGTAAGAAAATTGTGCAAAAATCGCTTTTTTTTTAATTCATAACTTAAAAAAAAAACCGATAAAGACATTTTATAAACGGATCTTAAAAGTACAGAAATGATAGTATATGAAGAAAAATACGTTATAATTATTTGTTCCAAAAAGTATAATTATCTGACATGGTAAACTTGGATAATTTTTAACTTTTTTGGAGCATTTTAATCACGTGAAAAAAATTCCTGTAATTCTGGAACTAATTTATAAAAATTTTTAAGACTTTATGTCTAGTTTTTGTGATTGATAAACATAATTTAAAAGTTAAATTTGGCTTTAAAAACTTTACAACAACAAAATGGCGGGCATGAGAACCATACATATATTTATGTATTTTACAGAAATAGGTTAAAAATAATTTAAAATTACAATATAATTCTTTGAAAGTAATTTATTTTTATAAAAAAATGAAATTTATTATACCGAGCAGTGAGTACATATTTTTGCCGTGTGTATTTTGCACATTGACAATTCGCATTTCAAACATTTGTACATCGTATATAAATGAAATAACAACTTGAAATAATCCGTATTGTAAGATTATAACCTCCAATTATCTGTTACATTGCGGTAAATAAATAAAATAAAATATCTCAAAAAATTCCACTAACACATAACGCGGGTATAACATACCCGAAACAAACTTTCTTACCTTTTTGCTCGGCTTCTACGGCGAGTCTGACGCTGTTTCAAATTCGACGTTCAAGACGAAACCCCAAAGTTTTTTTACACGCCCATACCGGATTGCTACCGTCAACCGTTTCGAAATGGCACGTGATTAAAGAACCGACCGGGTATGGCATACCCAACATATGTGTTTAAGGGTTAAGTATAGGGTAAGTTTAGATTTTAAAGCGATTAGAATTAAGTATAGAATAAGTATATAATATAAGTAATGTTCACATTTGTAAAAGGTCTCTCTCTCTCTCTCTCTCTCTCTCTCTCTCTCTCTCTCTAGCAACGCCAAGTTTTTTGACAAGAAAAATTTATGTATTTTAATAAAATATTTTAATTTTGTACTGTTACCTCTGTAATTCTTTGCGATGCGATTAAATCTTTTAAAATACATATATAAACTTTGTATTTAAATATCTTGTATTCCCTTGTTAGGTTTAAATATTGTAGTAAAATATTTGTATTTTGTATTGTTACCTCTGTAATGTAATTCTTCACCTCGAAAAAACCTAAGTAACAAGTGGTAGACGTAATTTTTGTATCTTAAAAAATACACTAAGAAAAAATATTGTTAATCCCAAGAAATATTTAGTTCGATACGTTCAACTAAACATTTTAGTTAGTTAACTAAATATTAGTTGTTTCAACAATTTATTTCGTATTTTTAATACAAGAAATAATTAATTAAACTAATGTTTAGTTAACTAACTAAAATGTTTAGTTGAACGTATCGGACTAAATATTTCATGGGATTGACAAATTTTTTATCTCAGTGTATGTTCTCTCTGTAATTGGTGCTGTAATTTAAAAAAAGATATCATTTCTTTTTTGTAATTGTAATAGATCACTTGAAGCACAACTCATTTGTGATAAGGTAACGTAATTTTGTGATGTGTATCACTTGATTTATAATTTTTTGGAAATAAAAATACTACTGCTTAGATTTTTTCGAGATTTTTCGAGATACAAGGATTACGTCTACCACTTGTTACTTAGGTTTTTTCAAGGTAAAGATACTACTGCTTAGGTTTTTTCGAGATTTGTCGAGATACAAAGATTACGTTTATCACTTGTTACTTAGATTTTTTTGAGATATAATATGTTAAGAAAAATTAAAGCTACTACTACCTGGGTGAGAAAAAAGTTATATGTACTACTTGGGTTTTAATTTTTTTTAAAATAAAGATACTACCCACCCACTTTTGGGTTTTTTCGAGGTACAAAGATATTACGTACCATTTGGGTTTTATTAAAATATTTTTTAATTTAAAATTAATGATACTATCATTTAGTTTTTTTCGAGGTAACAACTACGCGTGTACTTGGCGCCTTTTTTTACTTTTTTGAAATATTTCAACACATCAACCTATTTATTGTAATTTGTTACTTTTTTTAAATATTTGAGCAAAATATGATTTTTTGTCGAGAAATATTAAATGTTTAACCTATCAAAATAACATTTGGCCTTGCGGATACATATAATTGCTATAAAATTTAATTATTCTACTGATAAGTAATTCGATTTAACTGAGCACTATAGAAAATATAACTTGAGCAGGAAAACATTTACTGAGCTAAAATAAGTTTAACTAAGCATTTAAATGACACCCATTATATAATTCTTTATATAAATGATGCTGCTGCATCTTAAAAATCTTAATCTTAATCAAGAGACACGGTAGTGTCTCGTGCCAAGTACACGCGGAGCGAGACCGCACCGTGACACTTTTACGCGACGCGACGGTTTGCGAGTACCCGAGATGTTGAGATCTCGATAATGAGTGAACGGATCAAGTTCTAAGTAGGCTTGATCGATAACTTGGGGTCCAATTAGGGGGGGGGGGTTTCTCTTATAATATTCCGCTACGTGCCCTACGAGCGGAGATATTGCGACGCAAAGTCCAAATGTGAAAATTTTTTATTAAGATACTTCTTCTTCTTCTCCTAACGCCGACTCATTCAAAATATTATGATTATTTCAGAGAAACGTCACTTTCACTTTTTCGACGCTGGCGGCGCAGGTATCGCTAGTTTCGATTTCGCGCGCGTATTTCGAACGATTTAGTAGGTAAATTAAAGGTCGATAGACTTATCGGTCAGGAGGAAGATTTCTATTTAAGTAAATTAGGTATATATATATATATAAGGTAAAATGCCCAATACTTGGACAAAATGAAAATTTAGACCTATACTTGGACAAAAACCTACTTTTATGGCAAAATAAAAAATATTCAATTGAAAAATAAAATAGATTAGTATTGCGAACACTTTTTTGAATAACATATAATTTTTATTAATACTTATTTCAAAAAATTGAATAAAAATGGTCAATTTGAAATTTCACCTTAAGCCCCATAAGAGCGACATAATTTTTCTTGTATTTTTACATTTTTGTTAATTGTGTTTATACTGTTACAATAAGTCCGATGCATTTATATATATAAGTTGTGATATTATGTGATAGTTTTTACATTACTAAACAATGTTTCCAATATAATATTACAAAAATAATTATTTCTTTGGAAATTAGCTGTCCAAGTATACGTTCGATAATCGTAGTAATTGGACACACGCGACGCTCGTGTCCAACTTCAGATCACAGGCACTGATATATCAATGCAGTACTTGGACACGTTTCTCCGGGATTTTGTTTGTACAATTTTTAGTGAAAAATGTTTACAAAAAGTGTTCTCTAATAACTATTAGTGTTGTGGAATATTTAATATTTACTTACGGACTAAAAAAAAACATCAAGAAAAAAAATTTCGCACTTTCGTACCAAATAACCTGAAAATCCAGAACTTGACTTGACAAGCATTTGGTAGTTAGGATGGCTAGGAAGAAAATTAATGAGAAAACTGTAAAAGAAACTGCTAAGTAGAAGAAGAAGAGTGCAAGTGGTCAGTATCGTAGAGCTGTAGCTGAAAAGAAGAGAAGTGAAAGAAATTACAGTGTTGAAACTCTTCAAGCTGCTCTCAATGCAATGAGCGAAGGGCTGACTCTCCGCCAAGCTGCTCACAGTTTTGGAGTACTAAAGAGTACTCTTTTTTTTAAATCAAAGCTTAACTCACCACTTGAGTGTAGGAAGGGACCAAAAACTGTGTTGAGTACGGAAGAAGAAAATGAAATTGCAAGTTGGATAGTGTTCTGTGCAGATAGTGGCTTTCCTGTGAATAAAACAAGACTCCTTGACTGCGTACAAAAATATTTCAATAATAACAAAGCTAAGACTCCTTTCAAGAACAATCGTCCTAGGCAACACTGGTATCGAGCTTTTATGAACAGACATCCAAATCTGAGTACCAGAATAGCACAAAATCTGACTTCTACCAGAGCAGCCGTCACTGAAGTAAACCTTCGAAACTGGTTTGCAAAAGTCAAACAATACCTTGACACAAAAAACTTGCTGCATATAGAACCACACCGAGTATTCAATTTGGACGAGTCTGCGTTTATGCTTGTTCCTAAGGACAACAAAGTGATAACAGAGAAAGGTGTTAAGGCTCCATATCAAATAGTATCCGGTAACGAGAAAGCCAGTTTAACAGTATTATTTACTGTTGCTGCTTCTGGAGTAATGCCACCTCCCATGATTTTATTTGATCTGAAAACGTCGCCAAAGAAGAATGTTTTGGACCAAATACCAAGAGGCTGGGGAGTAGGAAACACGGAACGTGGCTGGATGACAGGTGAAAGCTTTTACAGTTATATAAGTAATGTATTTTACAAATGGCTACAAGAGAACAATTACGTGTTTCCTATCATCTTATATGTAGATGGACACAGCTCACATATGACGCTACTACTAATTAAGTTCTGCAAAGAGCATCTTATAGAACTAGTAGTGCTCTATCCAAATGCTACACACATCATACAACCATTAGATGTTGCTGTCTTTCATCCACTGAAGGATTCTTATAGAAAAGTGTTACGTCAATGAAGAATCGACAATAATGTTGTTGATGTTAAAAAACATATGTTTGCTCTAGTTTTAAAAATGGCCTTGGAATCGTATGATCTCACTGACGCTGTTAAAAATGGTTTTAGAGCCTGTGGCCTATATCCATTCAACGCTGATGCAGTTAACTATAATGTTTTAAGCAAGAAGAGAGTAAGAAGAAAGACGCAAGCATTAATCTACATTCAACCAACAATTCAGATCAAAACAGTATCATAAAGAATACAGAACTTTTAGCTATGTTTGAAAAAAATGTTATTTCTCCGGATATCATAGAGTTTTTCAAACAAGCTGAATCAGAAAACAAATGGAATGGTGATGTGAAATATGTGGCATTATATGAATCTTGGCTTAAGCTGAAAAAACTATGTAGTGGTGAGTAAGCTTTTTTTATTATCTATATGTATATATACAGCATCTAATTTGATTTTCTATTTGTATAGAAATGCATGATGTACCTTCAAATAAAGCTCTAACAGTTGACAATTCATTACCAGCTGATCAACCAATACCAAATGCTGATTTGATTGGTATGACAACTAATAACGCATCCGGAGCAACTGATGAAACCATGCTTGATGCTTCAAGTCATTCCGACAACCAGCTGGACTTGTCTGTTATCAACGCAGCGGATGAAAACTCATTGAACATGAGTTATGCTATAACTCCAAGCATCGAACAAAATACTCTAGCAGAATTGCCAGTAGCAGAATTAATTGAGTTGTACGATGAACTGGGCAATCGTGTAACAGCCACAGTTGTAGCAATAAATGTTGATGATGTGACTATGAGCAGCGACAGCTCCCCAAGTAACGCAGATACCAGAGGTCTGTTCAATTTTGTTTATAATAAATTATATAATAGTAATAATAATAATTATATAATACTATTTATAATAAATTATAAGTCTACTAAGTAAATATCTTTTTTTAGTTGACAGTCAACTTGTACCGGAAAAAAAAATAAAGATAACTTGGATAAGACTGACAGTGAAGAGTTTAATAATGACTCGAATAGAGAATCAAGTAGTTCTCATTGTTTGAATATATCAAACAAAAGTTTGTAAAAATTTCTTTTTGTAAAAAGATATATTGTATACATAATTATTTTCTAATAAAAACTTTCTTACTTATAGATGAGGTTCTGCATTTCACGATAACTTCCGAAGGTACCAATGAGTCTGAGAATACTGTAAATACAGAGCAAGAAGACTCTCATGATTCTGTTAAAGCTCCTGTACAGACTGATACCTTAGAAAAAACTAGTCCTGTGTTTGGAACTTCTGTATTAAGCAAACACAATTCTATAAATGTCATAAATGACAATAACAGTCACCTAAGCATCAACGAAGAATCTAACTCAAGTACTTGAGTATTTTCAAAGCATTTTCAATTTTTTAATCGAAAATTGCATTTAATTACATTTTTTTTCTCATTTCAGGTGGAAGTAAAAATGATATACAAATATCACCTAAGCTACAAGAATTTTTCCCTGTACCTACGTTTACGAAGAACAGTGTGACGTCCTGGGTGATGCGAGGTGGCTCGATCCGGCAGAACGTCTCCGTCGAATGGGTTCTTCTTCCGCTGTTAAGGGGGTAAAACCCCAGGATAAATAGCTGTTGTTCGGCGATGTGGACTATGGCTCCTCGGGTCCGTTGAAGGTAGGTGTTTCAATAATTTTATCTTCTTTTTCAAATTATATAAAAGAGTATAATATTTATTGTAGAATTCCAAAATACAAGTGGTTTATGTGGAGGATGGAACAAGTAGTATACGATGTGTAAGGTTTCTTGGCCCGTTCCACACTCTCAGTCGAGTGGGCGAACGGTGCTTTTATATATTTCTGGAAACGGTAGTGGGAGGTGACCGCACCTCGTCACAATGAGTCATAGGGCGGTGTCTAACGGATATGAGTCTACTTCTACCTGTGCGGCTCGCTTGCCAGCAATGAGTCATGAGGTGGTGTCTTGAAATTCTTTACCTTATATGGTCATGGGTTTCGCTTCACCTCGGCATGTCCATATATGGTTCTACGCGAGGACTGGATTCCACTCATATGAGTCACTTAGTGACCTCGTTTCTATTTCTATTCTAGTAGCGATTCATAACGAGAGTAATATCTTCTTTCGTTATAAAATCTCAACATGATTTTTGTTTCAAAAGAATATAAGAAATCTTTAATAAATTGAGTTTAAAGTATACAAATATATGTTAAATATTATTTAACTTCCTTTAGACATACTTTACATAAAGTAGAATAATTCAATTATACAATTAAAATAATTAATAGCATGTCCAAAGCATCAAAGATATTGCTCTCCTTGTCTAACAGTTACTAATATTCGCATCTCGCTTGGATTCGCGTTTCTACGTAGCGCATGATACATTCTATCCTTTTCAGGTTCGTGAGTGACGCTTCGGCGATTGACGCTCGATGATAATATTATTTCAGTAAGTGTTTATATATAGATATATATATTTGTTAATAACAATGTTAATAAAAGTGTTGTTAGCAGTAGTGATAATGAGTCTAATATTATGTTAATAATATTACATGTGAGTAGAAATGGTTAGCATTCTCATTAGTATAGCAGATCAATGAAATTAAATTGTTTATGTAATAAGATTCTTATTATTTTTATATCTTGGAAACGGTCGGGAATTCGATAAGGGTGTATAGGAAATATATTGCTGGACTTTCACTAAAGTATAATATAACATTAAAAAATTTTATTGTTAATATAAGTTTTTATTAGTAACAAATTATTTGTTAAACAATTTGGCAATTTTAATTCACATATTGATATATTTTTATAAAGTTATTAGCGAAGAGTGTGTGTGTGCTATTAGAATTCGTTTATACAAGAATTAGTTTTCTATTATTATATATATTTTATAAATAAACATTCGCAGAAATAAATGTTGTAGTTATTTTTTATAGGGCTATCAATGGAGAGGGTGCACGTGTTATCGAAATTCGTTTATACAAGAATGAGTTTTATTATGGGGTGTCGGGACACGAATAGAGGTATGTATTTCTTTGATTAATTAGGTATAGGAGTTTATGAAAAAGTATGCTTTATATATTATTTTCAAGGAAAAATGTTCAGGTTATTAGTGTATACAAAAAGGGATTTTTAACCATTGTGATTTACGGGACATTATAATCTAAATTCCCCTGTCCTGGGAACTGCCTGGGGATATAGATGTACAACTATGTCACGGGGCAGTTTTCGGGACTTTTGCTTTATACCGGGTGGTTTTCTCTTTAGAATTTTGTGTAGCCTTTATTAATGGACTGACAATGTTTTAACTTACATAAAAGTTATTATACATTACCTGGAGTACAGGTTAAAAATATTTATTGACATAGTTAATAATTTATTTATAATTGTTTATAAAAATAGGTTGCAAAAATAAATGATTATGTAGTAAATGTTTTTCTATCAAATGATTCTAATAATTATTCTTTATACGCGCCTTTATTGTTTTTATTACGGACTATTCGTTTTCTATTTTATTTTAATTTTATTAGGAATCTATATGGCTATCTTCGTCTTACTCTCTACGGGTTGGCATTAAACTATCCTCGTTTCTCGTACTGAAGTCATTCGCTAAATGAATAATTTTCAATCTCGTTTATTAAATTAATTAGTACAATTAGAAAATCGGGATTAACGCTATCAGTGTTTAGAAACATGGCGGATTCCATTTTTATCATAATAATTAAGTGTCAAAATTTTCGTTCAAAAATGAAATTTGTTAATCTTAAAATGTTTAAAAGGGTCAAATATTAAGGTAAAAGTAATTTGGTCTTTCTAAGTTTAAATGGTAGGAAATTCAAGATGGTGGACATAAAACTTTAATAATTTATAACTCGTAAACGGTAAGGAATAAAAAGATGGGATTTCTTTTGTTGTATTTAAGTAATTGAGGACTATATTTTAGGGTGTTTAAAATTTTTGTAAATTATGTATTTCCATAATTTTTAATTATATCTTAAAATTGAACAGAGATATTAAGTAGGGGTTTTGTGGGATTACTTGACAGGTTCTGCTAAGTGTCTGTAGTGATTTTATTAATTAATTTTAATAATAATTTTTCAATAATTTTTATTGTTAATTAGTTTGTTTTAAAAGATATAAGAAAAATTTATTAACAAAAGTTGTTGGACCTTTAATAAGGGTTCCAATGGTGATATTAGTTAGGTCTGTTAATAACGTAAATTAATTGTTTATAACAATCATGTTTGGAAAATGTTAATGAAATAATTATTATTTTAGTGTGGTAATGTTCTTCAGGCACAAAAGGTTATATTTTTATGATCGGTTTGCTTTTAATTAATTGATTTATATTTTATTTCGATTTTCTTAATACATTCTTATAGAACATGGCATTTCTTTCCGTTAGATCCCGGTCAAACTGAGCTTATATTGCATAATGAATCTTATAAGGTTTGTATAGTCAATGAATACCAATGAGCAGTTAATTTTATTGACTCTGGGGAATTTTAATAAGTAATTGTCCAAAGTTCATAGTGTGATTTATGAAAATAGGGCTTAAGCTTGAAAATGAGCCTTTAGGCGGTCATATTCTTTAGGCTTGTCTTTGCTGTTTTAAGAACACATAAGGGCGTGTCAGCTGAGTGATTGTTGTGACAGTTAAATTAAAGAGTGTATTATAATTTAATATTGTTTTTTAGGTGCTGTGCAAGGATAAAAAGAAAAAATTTATGCGGCTAAAGTTATGTACCGTCAGACGTGACAGAAGTCAGCATTGTGGGGCTCCCCGGCCATCGACCGACGGGGCAGAATCCTGGAGACGTGGGCGGCGGGCCTGGATCTGGTTATAGTTAACTCCGGGCGTGCGCAGACTTGCGTGAGGACGCAGGGGGGATCCATCATCGACCTTACGTGGGCCAGCCCCTCTGTCGCCCGCAGAATCCGGGATTGGAGGGTGGCCGAGGAGATAGAGTCGTTGTCCGACCACCTGTTCGTGGAAATGTTTCTCTCGGTCATCCCGTCCGAGGTCCAGGCCCGTCGTAGGGAGGCGGAATCGCGCTTCCCAAGGTGGGCGGTGAGGAAGCTCGACGCCGATATGCTCAGGGCGGACATGAACGTGTCGCTCTGGGCGGACGATCCGACGGCCAACGAGGACGACGTCGACGAGGCCGCTGGGCGGATCGGGGGAATAATGACGGCGGCGTGCGACGCCGCCATGCCCCGGTCCAAGCCGATGCTGAGAAGGGCAGCCTACTGGTGGACGGAAGAGATCGCCGACCTACGGCGCTCCTCCGTCCAGGCTAGACGTCGATGGTTGAGGGCGAGGCGTAACCAGCGACGAATGGACGAGACGGGAATAGAGTATCGCTCCGCCAAGCAACTCTATTCCTGGGTCATCAAACAGGCCAAGGAGAGGTCCTGGCAGGAGCTCCTGACAGCCCTGGACGAGGATCCGTGGGGACGTCCGTACCGCATGGTCCTCGACAAGCTTCGGACCTGGGCGCCCCCGATAACGGAGTCCATGGACCCCGGATTCCCCGAGGAAGTGGTGAGTATCCTCTTTCCGGACGATTCCAAGGAGAGGGCTCACGGAGGGCCTCCCCCACCAGTTGTCGAGAAGGAATGGGCGGAGGAAGAATTCGGTGCGTCCATGGACGAGATAAGGAAAGCCGCCCGCAAGCTAAAAGCGGGCAAAGCTCCGGGGCCGGACGGAGTGCCGGGTAAGGTACTGACCATGGCCTCAGGGGAGCTGGCCGAGCGCTTGCGCCAATTGTACAGCGAGTGCCTCAGGCGGGGCCGGTTTCCCGTGGCGTGGAAACGGGCCAGGCTGGTCCTCCTTCCCAAGCCAGGGAAACCCGCCGATCAGCCGTTGGCGTACAGGCCGATTTGCCTGCTGGACGAAGTCGGAAAGCTATTTGAGCGAATCATAGCCGACCGACTAGTCCGGCACCTGTCCCGGACTGGGCCTGATTTATCCTAGGCCCAGTATGGCTTTCGGGAGGGTCGCTCGACGATCGACGCGATCAAACGCATCGAGACCCTCCTGAGGGCCACGGTGGAGGCCGGCAGGGTGTTGCTCGGCGTCAGTTTCGACGTCGCCAACGCGTTCAACTCCCTGCCGTGGTCGGTGATCAAGGAGGCGTTCCAGTATCACAGGGTGCCTCCCTATCTGGTGGCCGTACTTCACGACTACCTCCGGGACAGGGAATTGGCCTGGACGGACCAGAACGGAGAGGTCCGTGTGAGGCTGGTCGTGCGGGGGGTTCCGCAGGGGTCGGTCCTCGGGCCGCTCCTGTGAAACTTGGGATACGATCACGTCCTGCGAATCGCCCTCCTCCCGGAATGCTGGGTCAACGGCTTCGCGGACGACACGTTCCAGGGAGTCGAGGGCGACACTTGGGGGGAGGCCCTGGCCCGCGGTAACGTCGCAGTGGCGGCGGTCGTGGCCGCGATGAAGAGGCTGGGCTTGAAGGTGGCTCCCCAGAAGACGCAGGTCGTCTTCTTTCACGATCGGTCGAAGGGGAGACCACCGCCTTGGGCCTGCGTAATGGTCAAGGGAATCCGAGTCGCCGTGGGGCCCAGCATGAAACTGCTGGGCCTCTGGCTCGACGAGACCTGGAGTTTCGGCGAGCATTTTGCTCGCCTGACTTCCAGGGTACAGGCGGTGAGCAACGGCCTGGCGAGGCTGATGCCGAATCTGGAATGGGCGAGCGGTCGGGCTCGCCGGCTCAACGCGGAGACCGTTAACGCTGTGGCAATGTACGGTGCCCCGATCTGGGCACCGGTGGCGGAGCGATCGAGCCGCATCAGGACGAAGATGCGTCAGATGCTGCGGCCGATCGCCTTGAGGGTGGCCAGGTGCTACAGCACGGTCTCACACGCGGCGGCGACAACGATCGCGGGGATCTTCCCGCTGGAACTCGCCGCCCGTCGACGCGCGAACGTCTACGAGCGCGTGCGGCGGCTGAAGGAGGGGGGAGGTTCCGCGAGGAACCTGCCCAAAGCGCGTAGAGCCATAGGACTCCAGGAGAAAAGCGTCCTCGTCCGGCGTTGGCAGAAATAGCTGACCAACGCGGAGTACGGACAAAGGACGGTCGACGCCATCCGGCCACACCTAGCGGAGTGGCTGAAGAGACGGCGGCTCGGAATATCGTTCTACGCGGTGCAGGTGGGCACCGGGCACGGCTATTTCGGGGTGTACCTGCACCGCATCGGCAAGGAAACCACGACGCGTTGCCATCACTGCGACGAGCAGAGAGACACGGCGCAACACGCGCTGGCGGAATGCCCGGCGTGGGCGGCGCAGCGCCGCGTCCTACAGGGGGAGATCGGGCCGGACCTCTCCCTCCCGGCCATAGTGGAAGCTATGGTCGGGGACGAGGGTGTCACGTCTGACGGTACATAACTTTAGCCGCATAAATTTTTTCTTTTTATCCTTGCACAGCACCTGAAAAACAATATTAAATTATAATACACTCTTTAATTTAACTGTCACAACAATCACTCAGCTGACACGCCCTTATGTGTTCTTAAAACAGCAAAGACAAGCCTAAAGAATATGACCGCCTAAAGGCTCATTTTCAAGCTTAAGCCCTATTTTCATAAATCACACTATGAACTTTGGACAATTACTTATTAAAATTCCCCAGAGTCAATAAAATTAACTGCTCATTGGTATTCATTGACTATACAAACCTTATAAGATTCATTATGCAATATAAGCTCAGTTTGACCGGGATCTAACGGAAAGAAATGCCATGTTCTATAAGAATGTATTAAGAAAATCGAAATAAAATATAAATCAATTAATTAAAAGCAAACCGATCATAAAAATATAACCTTTTGTGCCTGAAGAACATTACCACACTAAAATAATAATTATTTCATTAACATTTTCCAAACATGATTGTTATAAACAATTAATTTACGTTATTAACAGACCTAACTAATATCACCATTGGAACCCTTATTAAAGGTCCAACAACTTTTGTTAATAAATTTTTCTTGTATCTTTTAAAACAAACTAATTAACAATAAAAATTATTGTAAAATTATTATTAAAAATAATTAATAAAATCACTACAGACACTTAGCAGAACCTGTCAAGTAATCCTACAAAAACCCTTACTTAATATCTCTTTTCAATTTTAAGATATAATTAAAAATTATGGAAATCCATAAAATACAAAAATTTCAAACACCCTAAAATATAGTCCTCAATTACTTAAATACAACAAAAGAAATCCCATCTTTTTATTCCTTACCGTTTACGAGTTATGAATTATTAAAGTTTTATGTCCGCCATCTTGAATTTCCTACCATTTAAACTTAGAAAAACCAAATTACTTTTACCTTAATATTTGACCCTTTTAAACATTTTAAGATTAACAAATTTCATTTTTGAACGAAAATTTTGACATTTAATTATTATGATAAAAATGGAATCCGCCATGTTTCTAAACACTGATAGCGTTAATCCCGATTTTCTAATTGTACTAATTAATTTAATAAACGAGATTGAAAATTATTCATTTAGCGAATGACTTCAGTACGAGAGACGAGGATAGTTTAATGCCAACCCGTAGAGAGTAAGACGAAGATAGCCATATAGATTCCTAATAAAATTAAAATAAAATAGAAAACGAATAGTCCGTAATAAAAACAATAAAAGCGCGTATAAAGAATAATTATTAGAATCATTTGATAGAAAAACATTTACTACATAATCATTTATTTTTGCAACCTATTTTTATAAACAATTATAAATAAATTATTAACTATGTCAATAAATATTTTTAACCTGTACTCCAGGTAATGTATAATAACTTTTATGTAAGTTAAAACATTGTCAGTCCATTAATAAAGGCTACACAAAATTCTAAAGAGAAAACCACCCGGTATAAAGCAAAAGTCCCGAAAACTGCCCCGTGACATAGTTGTACATCTGTATCCCCAGGCAGTTCCCAGGACAGGGGAATTTAGATTATAATGTCCCGTAAATCACAATGGTTAAAAATCCCTTTTTATATACACTAATAACCTGAACATTTTTCCTTGAAAATAATATATAAAGCATACTTTTTAATAAACTCCTATACCTAATTAATCAAAGAAATACATACCTCTATTCGTGTCCCGACACCCCATAATAAAACTCATTCTTGTATAAACGAATTTCGATAACACGTGCACCCTCTCCATTGATAGCCCTATAAAAAATAACTACAACATTTATTTCTGCGAATGTTTATTTATAAAATATATATAATAATAGAAAACTAATTCTTGTATAAACGAATTCTAATAGCACACACACACTCTTCGCTAATAACTTTATAAAAATATATCAATATGTGAATTAAAATTGCCAAATTGTTTAACAAATAATTTGTTACTAATAAATACTTATATTAACAATAAAATTTTTTAATGTTATATTATACTTTAGTGAAAGTCCTGCAATATATTTCCTATATACCCTTATCGAATTCCCGACCGTTTCCAAGATATAAAAATAATAAGAATCTTATTACATAAACAATTTAATTTTATTGATCTACTATACTAATGAGAATGCTAACCAATTCTACTCACATGTAATATTATTAACATAATATTAGACTCATTATCACTACTGCTAACAACACTTTTTATTAACATTGTTATTAACAAATATATATATCTATATATAAACACTTACTGAAATAATATTATCATCGAGCGTCAATCGCCGAAGCGTCACTCACGAACCTGAAAAGGATAGAATTGTATCATGCGCCACGTAGAAACGCGAATCAAAGCGAGATGCGAATATTAGTAACTGTTAGACAAGGAGAGCAATATCTTTGATGCTTTGGACATGCTATTAATTATTTTAATTGTATAATTGAATTATTCTACTTTATGTAAAGTATGTCTAAAGGAAGTTAAATAATATTTAACATATATTTGTATACTTTAAACTCAATTTATTAAAGATTTCTTATATTCTTTTGAAACAAAAATCATGTTGAGATTTTATAACGAAAGAAGATATTACTCTCGTTATGAATCGCTACTAGAATAGAAATAGAAACGAGGTCACTAAGTGACTCATATGAGTGGAATCCAGTCCTCGCGTAGAACCATATATGGACATGCCGAGGTGAAGCAAAGCCCATGACCATATAAGGTAAAGAATTTCAAGACACCACCTCATGACTCGTGGCTGGCAAGCGAGCCGCACAGGTAGAAGTAGACTCATATCCGTTAGACACCGCCCTATGACTCATTGTAACGAGGTGCGGTCACCTCCCACTACCGTTTCCAGAAATATATAAAAGCACCGTTCGCCCACTCGACTGAGAGTGTGGAACGGGCCAAGAAACCTTACACATCGTATACTACTCGTTCCATCCTCCACATAAACCACTTGTATCTTGGAATTCTACAATAAATATTATACTCTTTTATATAAAAAAAAAGAAAAGGAAGATAAAATTATTGAAACACCTACCTTCAACGGACCCGAGGAGCCATAGTCCACATCGCCGAACAACAGCTATTTATCCTGGGGTTTTACCCCCTTAACAGCGGAAGAAGAACCCATTCGACGGAGACGTTCTGCCGGATCGAGCCACCTCGCATCACCCAGGACGTCACACTTCGCATTGAAGTCCCCGGCCACAACCATTTGTCGTTGGGCCAGTGGGATTCTGGTTATGCAGGCTTTTAAGTCTGCCAATACCCCCTCGTATTTAGCCGTGTCCACGTTCGGCGAGACGTAGACGCTCGCCACGTACACGCGGCCCCATTTGACGACGACGAACCCGTCCCCCTTCTCGAACTTCGAGCAGGGAACGGGCTCGCTCATCCGTCTCCACGTGATCGCCGCTAGGCCGCATCTGCTGCCCGCCCACAACGGGTAGTTGGGCGGAAATCTGCGCGGCTCCGCGACTATCCCCAGGCCACAGTCCCGTTCCGCTATGGTGTGCAGAAACACGTCCTGCGAAGCGGGGCTGCGATTCAGATTTGCCTGGAGTATTTGGTGTGGAGGCATTAGTAGGTTTCGGTGTCCCAGAGTTCCTTCACTCCGTATCTGCTCGCAGCCTCGTTGTTGTCGGCCGCGGTCGCCGATCGCGACCCCTCCCCTTGCGTCGTTGCGTGCGCGGGCGCCGGCGGTACGGGCTCTCGCGCGGGCGTCTCTGTCGTCTCTTTCCTCCCCTCCCCAGCTTTTCCGACCTGTTCGGGTGTGGGGGTGAGCGCGGAAGTGCAGGGCTGTGGTGCTATTCCCGCGGCCGTCTGATCCCTTTTCTTCCTAATACGTTGAGACTTTGGTCTCGACTCCTCCTCTTCCTTGACCGGGTTGTCGTTACCCGCGGCTTCGTCGGCCGTCCTTTTGACGGCCTGCTTACCGGGGATTTTCTCGTTCACCACCTCGATGCCGGTGATCCTCGGTTCCGGCCTGGATGCGACCCCGAATTCATCGTCCACGTCCATTTGTTCCTCACCCTTCTTCTCCCTTCGGGCTGGGGGTCGTCGAGTGAATGGCGCGGACAACGGAGTTTTGGGCCTCGTCTTCTTTCTGGCCAAGGTGCAAGCTTTGCCCCCGACCCGGTGGTTCGCTCTTCTCCCCAGATTCGCGCAGACTGGGCAGTTCGGGGATTGGATTCGTGACAGTCCTTCGCGCGGTGCTCGGTGCCCCCGCACCGATAACACCTGTCGCTGCGGTCAGCCTCGTTGGGGCACTGGGCCCTGACGTGGCCTCCCTCCAGGCATTTGAAGCACTGGAGGGGTCTCGCGGAAAGTTCTTGCACCCGGGCGACGAACCACCCGATTTGCAGCCTGTTTCCCGCTTCTCGAATAGCCCGTATCGCCCTCAGCGGACACTTTACCCACGCCGTGAACAAACCGTTTGGGCCCTTGTTTAGCTGGCCCGTCTGGACCTGCGTCGGCGAGCACACGCCCAGTCCCGCAATGGCTGCCGCCAATTCCATCGCCGAGACCGAGTCGTCCAGGTCCGTGACTTTGATCTCGGCGGTCTTCGTCGGCCTGGCGACCTTGACGTCCGGCCTGTTCGCGAACACCTCGATCAAACGCTCGGCCAGGGCGTTCGCTTTGTCCGAGTTGTCCGCACCGGGAATCTCGATGATGAGACTCCCGGTTTGGGCTCTCTTCGGTTTCAAGCCCGTCGTAACCCCGAGGTCGGCGAGCTTGATCTTGTTCCTCGCCTCTTTAAGGATCCCCTCGTAATTTCCTCCGGCACTCGTAATGGTTACAGCCGCGCTACGCGGTAGCCTGATCTTGCCGGTCTTAGTTCCGGCTTGATTGGCCGGTTTGGCCGGTATTGCCTTCGACTCGGGCTTGGGGGCAGAGTTGCCGCTTGATTTAGCCGGTGCCGCCTTCGACGCGGGTCTGGGAGTAGATTTGTCTTCCTTGGTGTTTTTGGGAGCTCCCCCGCTTCCCCCTGTCTTATCCGCCGCGCTCTTTATCGCTTTCCCCTTTTTGCCCACCTTGGTCCAATTGTCCCTCGGTGGCGCCGGGGTTGTCGACTTTTTCTGCGCCTTTTTACCTCCCTTGGCACCGGAGGTCTTATTTTTACCTCCCGCGCCCGATCCTTTCGCCGAACTCTTGACAACCCCTGCGTACGAGGGCGCCGGTTTGGTTTCCTTTCCTCCGCCAGCTTTCTTGTCGCTCTTAGTGACGGGAGAACTCTGAGCGGAGAAAGGGGTCTCGTCCACGAGCTGCCTTCCCACCTTAGCCGCCACCTAGGTCGTCCTCTCCTCGCCGTCCGCTTTTGCGACGCAACTCGCCAATTTGGTGATCATTTCCCCGATTCGACTCAGCCTGTCCTCGAAGGGATGTACCTCCGCTACCGTTGGCTGGATCGATACGTCCACCGCCGTATCTTCCGAGCGGGCGACTGGGATGGCCTCGTCGATCACCTTTCTCGCCCCGCAGACGGTCGGTCTCAGGACGGCCGGCGCCCCTTGAGAGTACACCTCCCTCAGCAGCGCCAGGCGCCTGTTCTCGGCCGCCTCCTTGCTCTTCCTCTCCGCCTCTCGTTCCTCGTCCGAGGTGGAGTCCGGAGGAAGCTTTTGCAAACTTTTCCCTCTACCCTTCCTCCTCGTTCTCACCACTGGTGAGGTCGGAGGGGAGGCATTGGGCGGGTCGTTTACGTCCACGTCCATCACTGACGAATCCGGTTCGGGACCCTTGTTCCCAGAGAATGCTCTCCGTGCGAGGGCCTCGTTGTCCAGCGAGAGTGATTCGAATGTGCGTTGTAGCCTCGCGTTGTCCTGTCTGAGTAGTTTTATCTCGTTTCGGAGCTCCTCCAATTCTGCGTCGCGACTCAACCGGGTTTGATCGTTGTTCATCCGTCCGACCAGATGAGTCGTTGCAGCCACGATTGTTGCCGCCGCGTCCCTCAGGAAGCCCTGATGCGTGCCGCTGAGGTTTCCCGCGGTTCGGCAGATCTTGTCGACCACTAGAACGGACTCCAGTATTCTTGTTGGAAGGTCGTTTGTCGGGGCGTTGCCGAGTTCCTCCAACATAGTCATTTCCTTCATTCTTCTATTTTTAGAAAGGTTGATCTTTACAGACGGGTCCTTTAGTTCTTTGAGTCTGCGCTCCTCGTCCTCTCTCGCCTGTTTCGCCCACTTGTATTTTTTAAGTTCGTAACCGCTGGTGGTTACCGGTCTGCCTCGGGTTCTCCGAACATTTCCGTCCGACCCCTCCTCGTACATCGAGGCATCCGTGGTTTCACCTTCCATGGGGTCATTCTCCTTTCCGTCTCTTTGCAAGGGCAGGGTGTCGTCCAGAGACATCCCGTCCGCGTCTCTCTCGTCCATTGGTCCCTTTGGGCCGGTCGAAGCCTTCTCGTTCGCCTTTTCCCTTCTTCTCAGCTCTTCCAATGCCTTTGAACGAAGAGCGCGTGCCGCTCCCTTCTTCCTTCCTTCGTCGTCACCCGCGGACCGCTGCTGAGCCGCCGGTCTTTTTTATTCGACGGCGAGACCCGCCGGCCCCGACGGGTCTCTCTCTACTCAGGTCGCCCCGACCCCGGCCTCGGAATACGTCCGAGCGGCCTGGGACGACCCTCCGCGTTGGAGACACCGTGGGACCACGTCCCTGTGCAACAACAACATATACACTACTATGCGTTTACTTGGCGCCTTTTTCACCTTTTTTTTAAAAAAGGTAATTTTGTACGGATATCACGTCTTTTTGTAGTATTACGCATTTTATAAACAGTATGTACAGGGTAAAGCTATTTGGAGATATAATACTACCACTTTGTTTTTTTCGAGGTATATTATTACATATTTTGATAATTAAACTTTTATAGATTTACATAGAATCATATATCTATTAATAATTTAACGATAAAAAAGTCCAATAGCAACAAAATATAAAACGTTACATTAGTTTTTATTTAAAAATGCTATAAAGATTATACATCATAAAGATCTTGACTGTGTATAAAAATATAACTAATTGTAAGCTGTAAGAAATTACATATAGATAACTAAAAGTTATCATCAGATTTTCTTATCACATAAGAAATATTATTGTATTCATGAAATTCCCAAAATATGAATATGCGTATGTTAAATATGATTGCATGTGTGTGTACTGAGCAGTAATCGGCACTAACTATATTTTCGCTAGCGATTTCAGTATTTATTATCAATTTATTATAATAATATTTTTAAATTTTTAAATCCTAATTAAATAAAAATATAAAATAAATTACATAATTTTTTTTATTGTTTATTAAATAACTAATAATTTTAGGAATAATATTGATTTTTAAAAATCCAATAAAAAATTGAAAAATTTTTTTAATACTTGTATAATTTCTAATTATTTGGATATAAATACTAAATATTTCAATAATTCTAACTTTTTGAAAATAACTACTAAATATTTGAATAATTAGTAATTTGCAATAAAATATTCCTAAATATTTTGATATTTAGTAAAGAAAAAAATAAAATATTTTTAATTATTAGATTATTTATGGTATACTTCCCGCCATGAAAATCGAAGATTTTCGAAAAATTCCGGAAATTATTGTTTTCATCCTGATTTTCACTAATCGAGTATTCATCAGATGTCGATGTTTTGAGGTCCTAGGAAGCTATTCTGATCATTTTCAGAGAAAGTCCGAGTGTGTGTATGTGTGTGGGGGGTGGGGGGTGGGGTGGGGGTAGGGTGTGTGTGTGTGTGTGTGTGTGGTGTGTAACCCTTGAATATGTTTTGAACGAATGGACCGATTTGGATGGGACTTGCGCCATTCGATAGGTCTTACCGGAACTTAGATTTCCTGTAAATTTTGACTTAATCGATCAAGTAGATTCGAAGATATTCTTAAAAGTATACTTTTGCAAAAAGTGTTTTTTCTAAATAACTTTTAAACTAATTGACCGATTGATTCCAAAATCTAATCAGCTCTAAAACTAAATAAGCTGCGTTGAATGTTGCAAGTCCGACCTCAATCGATTAATTCGTTCAAGAGATATCGTGAACAAAAAATTTGTAAAATTAGAAATTTTATTATTTTTAGTACGTAACTTCTCAGTTAATAATTTGATTGTTTTCAAAATTTAATGAGTTCTGAAGCTCAATAAGTTGCGTCGAATGCCGCAAACCGAACTTAAATTGGTTAATTTGTTCGCAAGATATCGTGAATGAAAGATTTAAAAAATTACAAACTTTATCATTTTTTGGTGATAACTTTTAAATTAGTAAATTGATCGATACTAAAATTTAATCAGCTCTAAAACTTGATAAGCCGCGTCAGATGCCGCTAACTTGACCAAAATTGTTCGAGAAATATCGTCGGAGAATTTTTAAACAAATATTTTTTGAAATAACTTTTAAACTAATCGACTTATCAATTCCAAAACTTTATTAACTTTGAAGCTTAATAAGCCGCGTTGATTGCCGCCAATCTGAATAAAACCGGTTAATTTGTTCAAGAGATATCGTGAACTAAAAATTTGAAAAATAACATTTTTTTTATTGAAAATAAAAATTTTTTCATGTTTCTTACAAATTCCGGATTTTTTCAATTTGTTTAAATATTTTATTTTAGGTAATTAATTAACAACTTAAATTTTAAATTAAATTTATTTATTTATCACTTTTGCATTTGGCTGCGCTAGCGTTACACTTCATGATAATTCTTAATTGAAAATTTTCATCTGTTAGCTTATTATACTTAGGCAAATTAAACATAGTTGTATAACTAAATAAGCGTTCAACAGGCGCTGATGAAGGTAAAGCTGTATTGAATTTTAAAAAAATTTCTTTAACGGTCGGGTATAAATTTAATAATTCAAGGTCGGTTCGACTCTTATCAACAAACTGTTGGTAAACTATATCTTGTTCATTAGTTCCAAATGTTACAAGCCTTCTAGATGAGTCTGAATGACTTTGAAAATCAAAAAAATCATCAATAATTATTTTTTTTTGTTTCGGATCTGATTCGTTACTAACAGATTTAATGGCATCCTTGATAGCTGAAATAACATTATCTTGAGCTTCGTCCGTTAAGCATTTTAACCAGTCTAATTTAAATTGAGGGTGACTCGCAGCAGCGACTGCACTGTTTCGGCCTTCGTCTACTACTTTAAAAATGTTATCAAATCGTTTTTCCAATGCTGCTAATAATCCAGTCACCAGGTCTTGACAAAAATGGAAATTTAATTTTTTACAAGCCAGTAACTTATTTTTCACAGATATCAACGTAGGGAGTAAATACCCATACAAAGCTACTTGATTTCCTTGTAATTTGTCAAGTGCTAAGGCAATTGGCCGATTGCAATGAAGATATTCTTCCATGAATCTATAAAATAATTGAATAATTGAATAATATATGCTTAAAAATTGATAATGAAATAAAATAATAAAATAAATATTTAAATATAACATTAAAGCATATCTCATGCTAGAGCTATACTAAAAATTTTTATAAAAAATTAAAAATTATTATTTTATTAATTAAATTTTGATTGCAAAAGCAATCACTGTTTGAGAAAAAATGATAACACTGCCAATAAAGAACTTAGATCTTTATAACTCATATATTTATAATTTCGGTATTTAATAAAAAAAAACTCGTTTAGTTAGTAAAATATATTTGCTAGCTCAGTAATATTGAAAACTTTAAGTTTACTTTATTTGATAAAATTATTCGAAACAGATCCAAAAAATCCTTCATAAGATTATTTTTAAGAAAAAAATCCAAATTTATTACTAATTGGGTAAAATAAATTAATTACGTTTTATAAAAAATTATTGATTTCATATTCATACGTGACAATATGACAAACCGCTCCAAAATCTCTCTATCCAATGCCGAAATTTAAAACCCGTATCAAAAAAATTTTTAACGTAGAAATTTTCCTCTAGAAAATAACTGCTGATAAACTACTATCCTCCAAATTATCTCTACCGTATATAACATTCTTCTAAAACAACTCGACTCAAAACTATAGTTTTCTTAATGCGCAGATAAGTTTTTTAGTAGAGTTGTTTTAGAAATTTTTATAAGATCTAAGAGGTTCAGCGCAGAGATGTTTTGATGTAAAATAGTACACTATAGTGAAGGAAAAAGTATTTTTTGTCGTAAGAATATTTTTTGCATTTTAAATTAAAAACAAAAATTTTCTTGGAGTGAGGTAAAATTTCTTGACGCAAAAAATTCTTCCTTGCCCCAAGAAATTTTTTTCTCACTCAATGAAAATTTTTGTTTTTAATTTAAAATGCAAACAATATTTTTGAAACGCGAAAAAATTTCTTGCACCAAAAAATTATTTTTTTTTGTATAGTAAAAATTTTTTAAATACAGGTTGTAAATAGGAGGTATTGTATTGAGAGTTTATGGAGCAACTTGGTGTAATCTCTCATACGTAAAAGTCAACTGACAAACTTAAACTCCAATATAAAAAAATAAACAAATGTTTCGCTCGACAAATCAACAGCTAAATAAATTCAAACGGCCAATTTCGAGCAATTATCAGGTGTTAAAGAAAATTATTTAATACATTCAATATCGTATACAAATTAGTTTACGTTTCGTGCCTTACTTGGCCTTCCTCAGAACAATAAAAAATTACACAGAAAGAAACGCATATATATCTATCGAATACAACGAATCGACTCAATACAACGGCAACAATTTGCATTAATCCGGTCTCACCAAGGCAATCGGACGATTAGTCATATTGGAGTCAAAAAAGTCAATTATTCGTCAAACCATACTGAGTCGGTCGCTTCCTCCGCTGCGTGACCCCCATGCGTCCATAAAATCCATATAAGTGTAAAATTCCTTGTCTCACAACCATCTTAGTGGCAACTATATCAAATTGTGATTCACATAAGACCAAAAGAATTTTTGATTAAACGGGCTAAGCCTTAACGAACTCACATAAGCAGTCGATGAAACAAAGAACCGGGGTGAACTCATTACATCGTCTCGCAAAACGTGTGTTCAACGTGAGAGATAACAGACGACTGAGTCAACACTCGCATTACAAGGACACAAAAACATAAATCTTTGTTATTCACGTTTAAGATAACCGATTCAAGATGTCAAAATAAGCATCATTTAGTAGTTCCGTGTCTTTATTTAAATTTATACCATTAACTTGCTCTTTGATATGTATCATTTCTGCGGTTAATCTCTTTTCGTGATTATGCTCAATCTCCAAGACGCGTGTATTATCCCAGTCAAATGAATGATCAAATTTAGTGGTATGTTCCGAAACAACCGAATGCTTTGACTCATCTAATCTTATATTGTTTCTATGTTCCCTTAATCTAGTCTGTAATTGTCTTTTTGTTTGACCGACATAAGAGACATCACAATTATTACAACATATTTTATAAACTACGTCATTATTAGAAAAAAGGGCGTTCTTATCCTTATGGACCTTAATGATGCTACTAAGATTGTTAAGAATGCGATATCCCACAGAATTTTCAGATTTTTCGATTGCTGAAGCGATGATTTCGGAAGTGCGCCCTAAATACGGAATAACAATAAAACTTTTTTTCTCTGCATTTTCGGAATCATCACTCGTATTGTTATGCTTAATCAACTGGAGTTTCCTCAGTCTTTTATTAATATGTAAAAAAATCAAATCAATGGGATATCCATTCCCAAGCAAAACATTGATGACAAATTTTAAATTTTTATTATAAAAACTGGGGTGTGATAGCATAATTACTCTGTCCACTAAACTATAGATTGTTCCTATTTTGTGTTGAATAGGATGATTCGAAAAGAAGGACAAAAGCCTACCGGAAAAAGTTTCTTTATGGAACCAATCTGTTATAATTGTGTTTCCCTTTACAATCAACATCAAATCCAGAAAGCTAAGACGGCCATTATTCTCGCATTCGATTGTAAAATTAAGTCTATCATGATAACTATTAAAATGATCCAGAATCTCTTGAACGCTATCCCTCGGAATCTTCATAATAATATCATCCACATAACGCTTGTAAAACGACAAATGGATATCCAATGCGTCCAGAACACTCTCCTCCAAATCCTCCATAACAATGTCGGCCAATGTGGGGGACAAAGGGGAGCCCATTGGAGATCCAAATGTCTGTTTATAGGTGACGCCATTAAACGTGAAAAAGGTGGAAGCCAAAACAAATTGAACTGCAGTAATAAATTCAGCGCGAGGTAAACAAGTTTTTCTTTCTATAAACTTCCATCTCTTTTTTAAACCCTCCACGACCAACTCAGATGGTACATTCGTAAACAAAGAAACCGCATCCAGTGAGATCAAAATCTCCGATTTCTGCACATTTATTTTCGATAGGTCAGTACATAATTCAAAACTGTTATTGACGTGGCTCTTTGGTTTTGGTAAACTATCAGCTAAAATTTTTTGCAAAAATGCTGCTAAATTATATAGTGCCGTGTTGACAGATGAGTATGACAGACTCAGTATGGTTTGACGAATAATTGACTTTTTTGACTCCAATATGACTAATCGTCCGATTGCCTTGGTGAGACCGGATTAATGCAAATTGTTGCCGTTGTATTGAGTCGATTTGTTGTATGCGATAGATATATATGCGTTTCTTTCTGTGTAATTTTTTATTGTTCTGAGGAAGGCCAAGTAAGGCACGAAACGTAAACTAATTTGTATACGATATTGAATGTATTAAATAATTTTCTTTAACACCTGATAATTGCTCGAAATTGGCCGTTTGAATTTATTTCCAATAACTCGTTATCACTAAAAGTCAATTTTATTAATATTGCACTGCATGAAATTTGTTTATCAAAATATTCGATCTATAAACATGTTTTATTTTATATTAATCAATATCTATGTTATTAATCGATATCTATTTTATATTAATTTCATATCTATGATATAAAATTTTCAAATTGAAGAAAATGAAAGAAAGAAAAGGTTTTTAGAAAAAGTAATAAATATTTATTTCACGTTTAAGATATATGATGACTAATTAGCATAAAAGTTATAGTTACCTAAAATCATCTTTATCGAGGGGATTATTCACACCTAACAATTCAACCTGTGATAAAATCTTGTCTCTTAGGCTCAAAATTGGTAAAAAATAAAGCATTTTCAATCTCAAAAAATAAATAAAAAATGACCAATTTACTTTTATAACTAATAACTTAGCAATAAATCACCGTAAGGGGACTTCATAGGGGCTTAAATTAAAGAGGAAGAAATAGTCTTGACCATTCTCAAAGAAAAATTCATTAAAAAAATTTTTTTGCTTATGAACTTTTTCAAAGTAAACAAAAAATTTAGAAAATTTTTCGATTCTTTTATTAATAAGTTTAGTATATAATTCTAAAAATTTTATAGATATTTTTACCCAGTGGACAGTCATGCCCAAAAATCGACGACTTTTCGAAGACCATACATCAGCAGTCGTGCAAATATATTTTGCTTTGCCGATCATTGTCTTCAACGATAACATATTATTATTAAATGTTTCCGTTATTCGGCGCTCCACTGTACGAGCAGATAAATGCTTAAGAGGTATCCTTCCTTTCCGAATTTGCATCTCTATAACCAATGATAATGTGATAAGATTTTTAAGTTATACATAATAAAAAATTTTTTTGATAAGTAATTACCGTCAAATATTTTACGAAATGCTGGAGATTCTACAGTATTGAAAGGTGCTAATGTTTGTAAAATATAATTAACTACGTTATCTTCAAACAATGGCTGAGAAAAAGTACAATAACTTTTGAATGAGTCTTTTTCATTATTTGTTTTTTGTTTTTTTTTGTCCGACATACTCTTCATATTCTTTTCTTTTATTCGAATAAACTGCTTACAAAATAAATAAAATTAATCTTTAGGATTAAATCTAATAATAAAAAATTTTTTTGGATTTATAAAATTATTAAATATTCATTTTATGAATAAAAATTGATTTGATTTGAGCATTTGAATAGAATAAAAATAATATAAGAGAACCTTAGATTGTGAAAAATAATTTTAGAAAATAATTGTAGCATATGCATTTAACGTAATACGTAATATTAAATTAAAACCAAAATTGCTGGAAATTATAATTAAGATTTACTTAAAATTAATCAAAAAATTTTATTTTTAATTAGATTTTAAACTATCTTCTAATTGAAGTTTTTCAATTAGAAATTTGAATTTGAATGAACAATTGATATTATTGTAATCAGCAATTTAATTTTTTAAGATAAACATAATATTTTAATTAATAAATTGTAATATTTGAATAATTAATTTTATTAAAGGAATAAACTTGAAAACTTTAGAATAATTTCATGTTAAAAAATTAATTTAATTAATGTGATGATAAAAATAAATTATCAAAAGTAGTATTTTGAATATGTTAGTCAATATAGCTTGGATTTTTCTTCTAATCAAATTTATTTTTAACAAATTGATTGAAATAATAGTCATCAAATAATTAATACAAAGTACATTTTAATTTTTATTGAATGAAAAGATAAAAATAATTTAAAAAATGCGGAACTTTATAAGTTACTTTACTATTTACAAATTTACTTTTAATTTTAACTTAATAATAATAATAAATTTGCAAGCAAATTTACTTTTATTAATAATTAAATTGACTAAAATTTATTAATTTTTTTTTAATTGATAAATGAAATCAATTTAACTGACTAATTTTTTAAAATTAATAAATAAAATCAAGTAAATTAAATTTGTTAACGATTGATAATTTAAATTTACATCACATTTGTTGTTTATTAAAAATTAAAGGTGATTTATTAATTAATTTTTTTCAATCGAAAAATTAACACTATAAACATTGATAGTTAAAAATATTAAAAAAACAACAAATTAAGTAAAAAAATTTTTTTTGCAACCCTGGTTTTAAAATATTTACCTTTATATGAGCAAAATAATTTGACGGAGCTTTTAATGAACCTTTGATGGTATGCATTTTATTATGCTCGTTTTTGCATATTTGGCAAATACCAATTATTGTACCATTTATTGAAGAATTGTCTAAGTCAGGCTTAAAATATGTACCATCAAGGTAAGTTCGAGTGTTACATTCAGCTAACAATGCCTTTTTTATTTCGTCTACATTTTGAACAACACCCAAAGTATTTGCTCCAGACATTTCATCATCATCGTCTTCACTACGACCTTGACTTGAAAAAACTGCGTTCTCGCTTGACATTTTATCTTTAAATTAAAAAATATTTAGAAAATGAGAGTTTATAAAAATAAATTTTCAATTGTATCTGAGTACCATGAATACTCATAAACAACTGTTAATAACTGAATTATGAATTTATTAACATCAATAATTAATCTGGAAAAGATCCTTTTGGTTGTTATGTTTGTTGTTTGTTTGATATTACTTCACTTTTTTTATTACTTTAAATAACAATTATAGTATTAAAATTTTAAAATATTTGTAAGTTTAAAAAACTTTTATGGCTTACAATTAGCTTTTTGTGAATAACAATATAATAGTGATACAAAAGTTAATTAGCATGCTTCAATTAATAGTCAATATAACCTAAAAGATTATCAATCATAATATTTGATTTATTGGAAAAGGTTGCTTTTTTAAATCAAATCTACATAATAATAATTTAAAAAATATTTTGATTATGTTGATTGCTTATAACCTACCTTGTATTCTTAAAAACAATTTTAATTTTGTTTATCAACGTAATACTTTATTTGATATTAAACACTTTTATTTTATTTTAATATAATTGCAAGTAACACTTTAAAAAATGCAATAAACCACGCGCTAGGGACGCGCAACAGTCGCTACCCATGGCGAATTGAAATAGTAAACTTATGAAATATACAGAGTATCTAAAAATGTCACTAGTCACTAGTCACTAGAAATGTCATTAGTCACTAGAAATGAACATAGCGCCACCTGTAGTTAAAAGTTTTAAAATAATTCAAATCCAGAGACACAGTCATGTCTCGCGCGAAGTATACACGTTTAAACACATGTATATGTGTTAGTGCGTATAGAACGGGCCGACTGTGTATCTATTCTCCAGCTAAACCCGCATTCGACATACGTCAAATTGAATTTCACGAAAAAAAAATTATTTCCATTATTTTATACCATTTAAAGTAACTTTTTATGCTTATTATAAATATTTGGCCTAAAATTGATAATTTTTTTAACAGTTAATGATGAATATATAAAAATATAAGCGTATAAAATATTGTTACGTCCTGTCGACTCCACGATTTCTTTCTTTCGTGGAATCATTCATTTCATCAGACGAAACATACGGAAACCATAAAATAGCGGTTATCAATTGACGAAGCGGATGCACTCCAAGAAATGACGAAACCTCTTCCAGAAGACTCGAGCCTAATAAAATAGACAAATTATAGACTTGTTTGTCGCATTCCATCTAATTTCCACGAAATGAACCACGAAATTTCAATTATCTTGAAATTTCGGGGGATAGGGCGCAATAAATTAGTAACACCATAAGGATCTAGGTGACCTCTCGGGTCACGGGAGGGCTGATCTCACGCTTTTCCGTGAAACGCAAATTTGACCTAAGACCCACGCCTCGCGGCGATTGATAAAATTAAGCCTCTGGAAGGGACTGTCAAAGGGCATGGTGATAACGAACTCACCAATGAGCGGCCGCTAATTAGAAAATGCTCATGAGCAACGATGATTTTTGGGGAAGCTCGGCAAAAGATAGGAGGAAAACCAAAAAAATACGTCACGATCGGAAGAGAACTCCACCAATCGAATCATACTAAAAATCAATTCCGCCCCCTAAATTCTGTATATAAACCGCGACTTTACGCACTTAACCCCTCTCTAGTCTTCTATTCCGATCTGGTCTTCTATTCCGATCTGGTCTTCTGTTCCGATCCGTCATAAACTGACATCTGAAGTTTTAATCTATTTCATCCATTCGGCTAAGTCTCGCGAATAAAATCAGTGCGCGTTAAGTGCCACCAGCCGAGACTACCGAGCTTTCCTGAGATCTGCGGGCCACTACCACCCGGTGACGAATATATATATATATATATATATATATATATATATATATTCCAACAATAGTAAAATTCAGCCATTTATTCACCTTAAAGTCCACTCTAAATTTTAAGTTAAAATAACTCATTCATCGTCTTATTGACAAATTAGAAATATTAATTAATTGACATTATACTTTACATTTATGTACATGTTCTTTTAACCTTTAACACATAAAATTAATTATTCTACGGATTTTACTTAAATTATACATAATAGAAACATTTAAACTTAGTCAATTTGATCATTTGTGAGTGTCAAGGTTTACGATTATCTAAAGATTTACCTTAACTTCAGTTCTAAATGATATACATAAGGTGTTAAGTAATCACGTTGACACAATTATAACACATGAAAATGTTACGAAACGATAACGTGCCTGTTGCATGTTAATTTTCCATTAAAACAATAGTCAAGTCTTAGTAACACAAGAAAATTATAACATTTGACCCACGGTTTTTCGGTTCCCCTCCCCTTTTATATATTCTCGCGGAAAGTCTCTCGGGTATATCCTCTTCTATTATTCCTGGATTAGCCGATTTATCGGCAGATTCGGAATAATCTGTTTTTCATTCTATTATTCCTGGATTAGCCGACTCGTCGGCAGATTCGGAATATTCTGTCTTATTCCTGGATTAGCCGATTTATCGGCAGATTCGGAATATTCTGTCTTATTCCTGGATTAGCCGATTTATCGGCAGATTCGGAATAATCTGTCTTATTCCTGGATTGGCCGACTCGTCGGCAGATTCGGAATAATCTTTTCTCTCTCTCTAATCCCAAAAACCCGAGGTGACTTCCCCGCAATTTGTCAGCTTAACGTTAACAATCCACTAATTTATAGTGGAGTCGGATAGCCCCACCTCGAAGAAGTCGCGTATCGCAGGAAAACACCTGAGGAATCGTCGAAACAAACGGGCGCGAAGGGAGCTTGCTTTCTCCCACGAAGCTGCCGTCCCAGGTTCTTCGCGATTCCCCACTGCACCCCCTCTACCAAGATTTACCACGGAACCTTCCACCTCACGAACTACTCACCTCGTTGACACACCTGTTCGCCCGATTACACTACCTACTCGTCCTTTTCCCCCACACACTCGTCCTATCTGTTGGGTGCCCCCATTTCGGAGGGTCCCCGTCGTCCCCGATCCCGCCGCCTTACTAGAACCCCCTGGTTCCCCCTCCTCTTCCCGAAGTCCGTCCCCGACCTCTTCCACCGCCTCGACTCTTGATTACGAGCAAAAGGTCGAGATAATCACCCTTGATTGAGAACACACACACACACACCACACTTCCGTATACTTCATATATATTAATAACTTTTATTTGTAATGTTATTTTACCCTTTTCTTTGTAATAAATGTTTATAAATATTAATAACTTTTATTTGTAATGTTATTTATCCTTTCTTTGTAATAAATGTTTAAAAATACCAATAACTTTTATTTTATAATGTTATTTATTCTTTTCTTCGTAATAAATGTTCTTACTAATTGGTAAAATTATATTCAATGTTTATTCACTCTAAGTAAGACCTCACCTCTCACTATCTCCCGAAAATCGCGCAAGGTCCGATCCCCGGTAATAGGGATGATATCCTTGACCGAAATAAGGACCGCGAATGCACGAAACTTTCAGTAGGCGTAATAGGGTCCCTTCTGGACGTTGACCCACGACTGAAGTTTCCCTAAAAAGTGCATTCGACTCGAGGCACGCGCTCTTCTAGCGTGACTCTGAGATACCATAAGCTCGCGTTACGTCTTCCCATACCCCCCTCCCTTGGATAGCCTTTCCTTCGCTATCCCTCGAACCAAATATACCTAAATTCCGGGGTCCTGGCGTAACAATATACTCGCTCACGTTTTGCGATTCTATAAAAAATTTTGCAGAAAAAGTCTAAATTTAACATTTGTTATAATGGTAGCATTGTTTACAAAATGATATAAGCAAAAACATAACACAAAATATATCATAAATACTCAGATTTTGTATATTTTAATGTAAAAAATAAGTAGGTAGTTTTAATAGTAAATAATAATTATAATATGAATTATGGATGATTTACGGACCGTCGATAAAAAAAATTTAATTTTTTTAATTTTTGCTTGTAGTAATGCTTGAAAAATCACTATCAAAGTAGATTATTGTTTAGATTTATGTATTTTTAATATATACCTAGAGACATATGTTTAGATATGTACCGAAAAAATTAATGTATTTTTAGACATTACTATTCAAATAAAAATCAAACAAAATATGCTGGGGACAAAATGGACCCCCTAAAAAAATTGACTACATTTATTTTTAATTATTTACTTTTATTTTATCCGCTAAGTAATACAAATTTATTCATCACAAAAATATTCAAAATGTGGAATAAAATAGGTCTATTAAAAACTTAGAATTTTAGAAGGCCCATTTTTCCTCCAATGATTTTAAGACAAAAAATTTTGAGAAGTCCATTTTGCCCTCAATTATTTTTACATCTTTATCAAAACTTTTAGGAGGTCCATTTTACTTCCAAAACTTCTAATCTACAAAAAACTAAGAAATCCATTTTGCCTCCAAGATTTTTAGTCATTAAAAGTTTTAGAGAGTCCGTTTTGTTCCCTCTCCACTATATACCCACATTTTGTATGCGAGTGCATGATTTGTGAACAATTAATATATTTTTTTGTTATATACACATTTCTACTATTATAGTCCTCATTAATGTTACCCATACAGCACAAGAACCTTTCAGAAATATCTAAGAAATGTTTTATTAGATAGGTTGAAACATCTCATAAATATTTCAAAACGTTTCTGCAACAGCTCTGAGACATCTCTGGAATAGCAAAATGTCCATGATTCTTGCACTTGAAACCTTTCTGAAACCGTGCTGAAAATTTACCAAAATATATCTGAAACCTTTCAGAGATATTTAAAAAATGTTTTATCTGATGGAGTTGAAACATGTCATAAATATTTCAAAATGTTTCTGCAACATCTCTGAGACAGCTCTGGAATAGCAAAATGTCCGCGATTCTCGCACTTAAAACCTTTCTGAGAAAATGTGTTGATAGGTTTCCGAAATATATTGCCGTATTTTTTTTATTCAGGCGGTCACCCATCCAAGTAGTAACCGCACTCAATGTTGCTTGACTTCCATGATCGAACGGGCTAGTGACGATCCTCTGGTTCTGATGCTTAATTCCTTCTAGCTTATGTTCATATCGTATATAAGCATCTTTAATGTTCAAAAATTTGAAATTATTTATTAACTGGCAAATATTAAAAACAATGCAACAACAATTGATATATTATAAATATTAACCCGTTGTGATCACATGGGGTCCACTGGACCCCAGGCTTTTTTTTCCTTAAAAGTATAGATAGGTACTATTTTGAGGGTAAAACGTATAAAGTTTTTTTGCTCTATCTAAAAAAATTTTGATTAATATTTTTGTAAAAAAAGTCAAATTTCTCGAAAAAAATTTTTTCTCGCGTTTTTTCAACATAAAAAATTTTTTAAATTATTGGATTATAAAGATAAAGTCATAAACTAAATTCAAGATTTGAGTCGATCGATACAACAAAAAGAACGCAAATGGCAACTGTTGTGGGGTCCATTGGACCCCGTGTGACTACTACGTTATTTTTAGGAGGTGTGACCACAACGGGTTAATATAAAAGATTCGTATATCATTACATAATATATAATATTAATAATATCTGAGAAAAGCAAAAAGTCCTACATATGATGGGTGTGGTTTTTAGGGCTGCAATTGAAAATTTCTAAATTCGTCTATATTTACTTCTCCTAGATGTGTATAAAGTTTCATCGAAAACAACTGAAAGGTTTGCAAAATTATATTTTATGAAATGTTTCCGAAATAACTTAATTAAAAATTTTCATTGCGTGAGAAAGGTTTCAGAAACAGCTCAACTGAAAGGTTTACAAAATTGTTTCATATGAAACGATTCAGAAATTACTTAATTGAAAGTTTTCAAATTTATTGCGTGAGAAAGGTTTCAGAAACAGCTCAACTGAAAGGTTTACAAAATCATTTCATATGAAACAATTCAGAAATAAATCAGCTGAACGTTTTCAAATTTATTGCGTGAGAAAAGTTTTAGAAACAGCTCAACTGAAAGATTTATAAAATTATTTCATATGAAACGATTCAGAGATAACTCAACTAAAAGTTATTTGAAAAATTATCTTCATGTGAAAGGTTTAAAAAACATTTCTATTGCAACATTTTATATGACATATTGCGGAATTCTTTCAGAGATGTTACACATGAAATGTGAAAGGTTGAAATGTTTTTGAAACCTTTCTGGAAGCTTTCTGCAAACATCTGTGCTGTATGGGTATTTATCCGACATTTCCATCTTTCTACACTGATATTATGCTCTTCGTAATTTATCCCGTTTTTTTATGATGTAAATATCTAAATATTTTAAAGTATTATTGTAACTAATTACTAAATATCAAACTAATTAGAAATATTGTAATATCTAATTACTAAATATCTAAATACTTAGAAATATTATAATTGCTAATTACTAAATATTCAACTAATAAAAAATATTTTACAGAAAAATTGCAAATTTTATAATATTTAGATACTAATTTATGTTGTTAAATCTAAATTTTCGAACATTTAGCAATTAAAGTTTATTCCATTTTTAATTGTTAAAAAATTGTAATTTTTTAAAATTAAATAATTTTTAAAATTTATATTTTCTTTATTTTTAAATATTAAATTTTTAAAAATTTAAAAATAAATTAAAAAATTATTTTAATAAAAAAAATTAAAATAATAGTTTATTATATTAATCGTTATAAAAAAAATAATAATAAATATCAAAAATTTTTTTTTTGCCGATCACTGGTACTGAGTTTATAATAAAATATTTTGCTATTTGCCTGCTCTATGTGCTTTAATAATAATTGTTAATAATAACTGTTTAAAATTGATAATCATTGTGTATTAATAAAATTTGCTTACGATATAAAAATACGTGACAATGTTTGACTTAATTTACGTAAAGATGAAAAATATAAAACGATTGCTAGTAACATTTACCACATATTTATAAATTTTAACTATCTGCCGATAACGCTTTAAATGTAAAAGCTGAATAGCCATAGTAATTTAATACGTAAAAAGCCCAGTTTTGATCATTAAGCGAATTACATAATTTATATTTAGATTACGCTCATAAAATCTAATATCGGTAGGCTTTTATAAGAGAAGCATTGTATTAATATGTCGCAAATATTGGACTAATCTAGCCTGAAAAAAGCTTTGTGCGCTCGACCATTCGGTATTTGACCCTGCAGTCTTAATCTGCGGACAGCTTCTCTTAAGTGCTTTGGTTGTAATGGACCAGTTTCATTCTGGGCCTCCATAACATCTAAAACTATACAAGAAGCACAATATAATCTAGAATTAAATTCCAATATTCTAACCGTACTTATAAAAAAGAGCTCGTACCTTCTTCAACAATCTCGCCAACAAATACCTTAGCAATTCATGACATAGCTATGACAACGTTCTGAGACACTGAACAGCCTGTTATGGTTTGCATAATCTGTGAAACATATTTAGTATAATACTTTTTTAATGGAACGGCTATTTTTTTTGTAAATAACGACTAAAAATAAGGTGCGTACCCTCTTTATAGCTGCTTTTGGAAATGCAGATCGTCTGTACATACATCTCGTATCTGTCCAATTGATCTTCAGTGAAGTTGGATACTAGTACTCTGTAAAAGAAAAGTTCTCAAAAATATATTCTCAATAGTCAAACAATAAACTTGTTATACGTGCACATAAACTTGTAAGACGTCAAATACGTACTGCATCTTTTCTTTCTCTTCCTCTTCTATCTCCCTTCTGCTCTTCTCCTTACTCTTCCGCCTTTCTTTCGTACTGACTGGGTTGGCGCGAGGTATCATAATATATCATTACTGAATATATCCTCTGCAGTCTGTTCGTTTTCCTTACTGTCAAATTAATGCTTTACAATCTTTATTGCCTCCACAATCCGGTAGGTAGAATTAGATTCTGTATTTTCAGTCTTTTCAGTATTCGACTGCGATTGAGAGCTCATTGCATCCAACAACTCCGCCCAAGTAATACAGATAATGATTAGTTAACTCTCTTAAAAAATAAGTTATAAAATTTAATTAAATGTTTAATGTTTTTTCTACTAACAGTAAAAATGGAAAAATTACAAATTTTAAGTAACATCAAAGGAAAGGAAAACGTAAAAAGAAGGATAAGAGAGATAAGTGATTTCGAAGTACAACAGATAGTATAAGTGAATAAAAGAAAGAAAGAGGACATGTAAAATGTATATATATAAAATGAAAAGAGAGCATTTTTATCTTTTTCTAACTCTTAAAACTGGAAAAGAATAAAAAATAAGTTGAACCGATAATAATAACTTACGATAATTCTTTCCCGTGTAAACGGGATTGATCTCCTCGGCATCAGCTCCCTGCCGTCAATATATATCAGCGGTGCAACATATTATGTACGCGCGGCAGAAACACCTCCTGTGAACAAGCTCCTTGATCTCCTCGGTATCAGCTCTCTGCTGTCAATATATGAGCAGATCCATTACTTTTCGACCAAAGTTTGTGGGGGTGGGTCACCAATTTTGATGCCAATTTTTTTTCTCAAAAGTACACTAAAAAAAGATAATTCTGAAAATTTGACCCCGATTCGATCAAATCCGGCCGCTGGAGAATTTTTGAAATTTTGAAAAAAGTCGATTTTTTAGTCATTTTCAAAAATTTATATCTCAGTTTTCATATAACTTAGAAACTCGTTTAAGGCCGCATTCTTTTCTGTAAACTCTCTACTTTTAAGAAAAAAATTGTTCATTGGTTTACACTCAAGTCCGGCTTCACGGCGAGCTGCTAACTAAACCACTGTTTTAGAAAAATTTTGCCTATTTTTGAAATGCTGTCATATCTACAGTTTTCGAAGTAGAGGGTTGATCAGCAGCTGATATTTTTTGTTCAGGTATACTTTGAAGAAATCTACCCACTTTTTACTTGATTGCTTCTATTTCGTTACGTTATGGCTATCTAAAGCCGATCAATTTTCGAAAAATCGCCATTTTTAGATAGTCAGAACTTTTTTCTTTCAACTCGAAATCCTTTAAAATTTTCAGGGAATATACTTCATTATATCCTTAAACAATCCTGAAAATTTCAATTTTGGAACAGAAGTGGTTTCCGAGTTATGAAGTTTTTAAAATGTCAACTTTTCGATTTAATATGACATTTTTTGTGGTTTTATCATCAATTTTGTAAATTTTATGTAAATAATTGATATTTTTCGAAAATTATTTTAAAAAATATTTTTTTATTTATCAAATAAAGTTATGCCCATTTTTATGGTGTTTTCATTTATTGGCTTATAACAATGGTGCAGTCTTGTCTCTTTAATAGTCGAAACGTTGATTAAAGAGACAAGACTGCACCATTGTTATAAGCCAATAAATAAAAACACCATAGAACTATTTCTATGCCTATGCATAACTTCATTTGATAAACAAAAAAAAATTTTTTAATTTAAGTAGTATAAATAGAATAAGTAAAACATGTGTATTTCATATTATAACATATAAAACTATACCATCTTTAACAATAAACATTAAAAATAACAGTATTAACGTTAGTACTATAAACATTGAACAATTTTAAACAAATAAATCAAAATAAAAAATATTAATTTTTTTCCTCAATTTTCTCAAACAATCTGTTTTGCTTCTTATTTTCAAATATATTTTCCACAAAATATTAATTATTTACATAAAATTTACAAAATTGATGATAAAACCACAAAAAATGTCATATTAAATCGAAAAGTTGACATTTTAAAAACTTTATTACTCGGAAACCACTTCTATTCCAAAATTGAAATTTTCAGGATTGTTTAAGAATCATCCATCCTCAGTCCTATTACTCATGCCTGAGCGTGGTGACTTCTCTTCATATACATGTGTTGCGCACGTGGATTATACACATTGTATATGGAACCTACAGTTTAACGCCGATTTCGAACGGCAATTTTTAGAGAAGTGTTCTTGGCAGACATACTCTCGGTGGTTTGCCATTGCCTTCCGAGAGGAGAACGAGCGAATAAAATTTTCTAGCTCTACCGGGAATCGAACCGGGACCTTTGGCTCAATAGACCAGTGCGCTGTCTACTAGGCCACGCTCGTTCTATTCTGTTCTGTTTAAGAATATAATGAAGTATATTCTCTAAAAATTTCAAAGAATTTCGAGTTGAAAAAAAAAAGTTCTGGCTATCTGAAAATGGCGATTTTTCGAAAATTAATCGGCTTTAGATGGCCATAACTTAACGAAATAGAAGCAATCAAGTAAAAAGTGGGTAGATTTCTTCAGAGTATACCTGAACGAAACATATCAGCTGCAGATCAACCCTCTACTTCAAAAACTGTAGATATGACAGCATTTCAAAAATAGGCAAAATTTCTCTAAAACAGTGGTTTAGTTAGCAGCTCGCCGTGAAGCCGGACTTGAGTGTAAACCAATGACCAATTTTTTTTCCTTAAAAGTAGAGAGTTTACAGAAAAGAATGCGGCCTCAAACGAGTCTCTAAGTTATATAGAAGCTGAGATATTTGAAAATGACTGAAAAATCGATTTTTTTCAAAATTCAAAAAATTTTCCAGCGGCCGGATTTGATCAAATCGGGGTCAAATTTTCAAGATCATCTCCTTTTCTAGTGTACTTTCGAGAAAAAAATCGGCATCAAAATCGGTGACCCACCCCCGCAACCTTTGGTCGAAAAGTAATGGATATCTGCCCATATATATATATATATATATGGGCAGATCCATTATTTTAAAATTTCGAGATTTAGCAGCGCCAAGTATTTTTACAAGAAAAAGTTATGTATTTTAATAAAATATTTTTATTTTGTACTGTTACCTCTGTAATTCTTTGTGATTAAATCATTATTCTATTGAAAAATACATATATAAACTTTGTATTTAAATACAAATTGTATTCCCTTGTTGGATATTTTAATAAAATATTTTTATTTTGTATTGTTACCTCTGTAATTCTTTGACCACTAAAAAATACACATGTAAACTTTGTATTTAAATATCTTGTATTCCCTTGTGAAAATAAAATTTTTTAATCTTATAAAATTGTTATCATACATTCTTTTTTAATTGACACAATGTAAAGATTTTTCAAAGTAGTGCAACAATTATTTTTTGAGGCAATATATATGTTCTCTCTGTAATTGGCGCTGTAATTTAAAGAGATATCATTTCTTTTTTGTAATTGTAATAGATCACTTGAAGCGCGACTCTTCTTTTTGATAAGGTAACATAATTTTGTGATGTGTATCACTTGGGTTATAATTTTTCAGAAATAAAGATACTACTGCTTAGATTTTTTCGAGATTTTTCGAGATATAAAGATTATGTCTACTACTTGTTACTTATATTTTTTCGAGGTATGGTAACAACATATACACTACTATGCGTGTACTTGGCGCCTTTTTTTAACCTTTTTTTTTTAAAAAGGTAATTTTGTACGGATATCACGTCTTTTTGTAGTATTACGCATTTTATAAACAGTATGTACAGGGTAAAGCTATTTGGAGGTATAATACTACCACTTTGTTTTTTTCGAGGTAACAACATAACAGGTAACAACATAATACATATACACTACTATGCGTGTACTTGGCGCCTTTTTTTACCTTCTTTTTAAAAAGGGACCTTTTTTTACCTTCTTTTTGTACGGATATCACGCCTTTTTGTAGTGTGTTACGCATCTTAATCTTATAAACAATTTATCTTATAATCTTATAAACAGTATATACAAGGTATGAAGCTGAAAGTGTTACGGACTATTATTTCTAAAAAAAACAACAATTTAATATTTTGCTTATTTTTAAAAAAATAATAATCTGTAACCCTTTTAGTTGTACACCTTGTATATATTTTTCAATTTCAACATAAAACATAATCGCAATATAGCATGATTAATGTTAATAAGTCGTTAACTGTAAAATTTTTTATTTATTTTTATTCGCGTGTCTTACTGAATGTTGTTCGCAATTGTATATGTACCAATATCTACAGATATCGATGTTTTTGATAATTACAGATGGACACCTGTAACACGTGTCTGAAACTTACCTGATTTGTTTATTCTTTTATTTCCTTCAACTAATCGTAAATTAATTCTATTTGATAAAAGCATTTCTGTCAAATTTCTCATACATAACGCATCGTTTATAATTTTCTATTAATTATAAATATTAAATAGTATGATATATATATTACGTCCAACCCCGGGATTAGGATAAGAAAATCTGGGAAGCAAAGGAAAGGCTAACCAGAGGGGTCGGGGTAAGGGAGGACGCAACTAGACTCTTAAGAATATCGCTCGCAGGTACACGCTCTGAGGCGCGCGGCGCGAGCCGAACGCACTTTCGATGGCTCGGGAAGGGTCAACGTCCGCAGAGACGGTAGGACGCCTTCCGTGAGCGATGCGATCGTCGGTCCTCTTTCGAGTCAGGGAATTCAATCCCTTTAACTCAGGATCGGACCTTGTGCGATTTTTGAGAAGGGGATGGTACTGAAAGTGAGGTCTTAATTAAAATAAGGTGACATTTAATTTAACCCTTCTAACAATTAAACATTTATTACAATAAAATACATTTGGTGTCAAGATTGAACAACTGAACATTAATTACATTAAAATAGTATTTGGCCGTGACATCGAGATTATGAGCCAATTGAGATAAATGAACGGATGCAGAATGAAAGTCATTTGTGTATGTAATGAAATATCGTGTATGCATGCAAATTAGTGAGGTTAGGAGATGTGAGAATGAAGTTTAATTTTTGTGGTTATCAGTCTAACGTTACGATCTCGGGATCGCCTACTTCCTCGAAATCGAGAGTCGAGGCGGTTGAGGAGGTCGGGGACGAACTTCGGGAAGAGGAGGGGGAATCGGGAGGTTCTAGGAAGCGGGCTGGATCGGGGTTGACGGGGTTGACGGGGACCATGCGGAAAGGGGCCACGCGACAGACAGGCCGAGAATGCTCGGCAATAGGGCGGGAAGGCAGGACGACAGGGCGAGAGAATAAGATAACGGGGCGAATTTGCCGAGATGAACACGGTTCCTCCGTGAAGGCTGGTAGAAGCGGAGGACTTGCGTCGTCTGATCCCTGAGGGAAGCCAAGCTCCCTCCGCGCTCGCTCGGTTTGCCGACGCCGTTCATGTCTCGCGGCGTTTCGCGACCTCTTGTGGGTAGGACTGTCCGAATCCACTACAAGTTGGTGAATGGTTAATTTAAGCTCGTCAAGTGCGGGGAAGTCACCTCGGGTTTTGGAAGGAAATCGAAGGGATACCTCGAGTCCACCGAGTCGGCTAACGTTGAAGCAACAGATGCCTCGAGTCCACCGAGCCAGCTAACGTCGAAGCAATAGATACTTCGAGTCCACCGAGTCGCCTAACGTCGAAGCAACCACCTCGAGTCCACCGAGTCGGCTAACGCCGAAGCAATAGATACCTCGAGTCCACCGACCCGCCTAACGTCGAAGCAATCACCTCGAGTCCACCGAGCCGGCTAACGTCGAAGCAATAGATACCTCGAGTCCACCGACCCGCCTAACGTCGAAGCAATCACCTCGAGTCCACCGAGCCGGCTAACGTCGAAGCAATAGATACCTCGAGTCCACCGACCCGCCTAACGTCGAAGCAATCACCTCGAGTCCACCGAGTCGGCTAACGTCGAAGCAATAAGAGAATATTACTCCGAACTCAGCTAGTTCGGAATAGTGAAACGAAGTGGGGTTTGGAAAAATTAGAGTCAATGTTTGACCGAGAGACTCCCCGTACACGAGAATGTATAAAGAGAAGAAACCGACATGTATGTGTATGGATATATATATATATGTACGCAGGACTTACTGCTTGATGTTGATCTAAGTTGGGTGTTAAGCTCTTTAGAAGCCTCGCAGCAGGATAACTCTCCGGTCACTCTCGATAGGTTGATGGTGATTTTCTGGGTAGGTTGATGGAATCACCCGTAATTTCAACGCGCACAACTTAGTCGATCAGACTTAAGCGCCAGAAGGGCAGAGATTGAAACTTGGAGACTGAAGTCTGAGAAGAAGAGAGCGAGTGCCGCAATGCCAGGATTTATATAGGAAAATGTAGGGAATAGAAGGAGTGGATTTCGTGTGGGGTGTGTCTGGTTTTCATTTTGGGATTTTTGGTTGGTGGGGATTCTTCTAATCATTGTTTAAGGGATTTCTTATTGGGCGAGATGTTTCTCGCCCAAGAGGTAGATTCTAAATTTTCGCCTATCCTAGAAAGCTAAAGACGGTTATCGATTTTTCCGGGTTCCTATTGGTGAGTCCTCTCGTAAGACTCCCACTATCTTGTTGGGGTGTAACCCATCGGTTTTTCAAGTGACGCATCTGTTTTTCGGCTATCGCCGATTTCTCTTTTATTAGGATTTCTTACTTATCTTGCGACCCTGGTTTTATGTCGACAGACGATCCATACTTCTCAATCTTAATGGTAGCTACAAGGCCCCACAGAACTTCCGCCACGTGTATTTACAGCCACGTCCTAGGCCTTGTCTCTGTTTGTCGGAACCATCGAACGAGCAAATTTTGGAAAGCTCGCTCGGTGCAATAAAGATCTTCATCAACCTCGTCTGGAATTCAGGCTCTTTTGGCGGGTCGTGTCGCCGGGTTTATAGTTATGGGCCAGACAAGGTTGATAGACAAAATTCGATCACGTATGCCCCGTCTGTCAATACTTTCTTCTGAAGGGTCGCTTTGTTGCCTAAGCAAATAGCTATTATAGCTGTACTAAAAGGAATGTGAGGAGACCTATAAGCTCACTCCCGATCGATAACCGTCCGCGCTCAGTTTATTATCCTACCTTAAGAGATATCTTAAGTGCTTAAGAATTCCCGCGAAAAAGGGAAATTGTGAAGTCCGCAGGACGTAACATATATATTATATGTACTTACATCCTTGAAAATTATTTCGGGAATTCGAGCGAATGTCACAACTAGATAAAATTATCTTTCATATTTTGACAGTTGAGTAGGAACATATTTGAGTTGGCGAAAAATGATTCTCTGAAACCGCACGTGTGTGTAACCAGAGGGAATTTTTTGGGTTGCACTTTTTTCCCCAAATTTTTTGTTTTACGATAATAGTTTTTACACCCTTTTACCGCACAACTCATTTTAATAAATACAGCTGTAAACTTTAACCGCACAATTTATTTTAATAAATACAGCTGTAGACTGCAGTGGACTGCTGACAGCGATAAACAGCAGCCATATTTCGAGCCGAACCTGCTCGAACCGTTCCGGAAACAGTCGAGTATGACGTACGTATGGTGACATCTCCACTATTCCGTATTTCTGCGCAATGGGTTACCACCAAGTGAGCATACCCTTGTCTTTGTATCATGTATACAGCAATATTACGTCGTATGCGATAGGCCTAATGCTAGCACATAACACATTGCATTTATAAACATAACCTGTGGTCTTGAACACAAGCTACGAAAAAGGCTACTTCATTTATTTAAATTTTCTGATTATATGTTTCATATAAATTTAATTATATGTAAATTTAACCTAACAAGCAGTGCTATCTTTTAACATGGAACGGCTAAGGGTGCATCCCCATGGAGAGAGAAATAGCGGAACGGAACTAAAATGGAATTGCTCTGATTGGCTAATCTCCAGGTGGGGGCTTTCAAGACGGGATATTAGCCAATCAAAGAAATTCCGTCTTAATTCCGTTCCGTCATTTCTTTCTCCACGGGGATGCACCCTAAGGCCGGTATTCTTAAGGTTCTTAAAGTATAAGGCATGTTGCATCTCACTTTAATGTACGTATACATACTGAAGTGAGATGTGTTGTGCCCCCTTCTTACGACGGGACACCAGAGTTCGTTTTATCCACGGGGGAGGCGGGATTGATGAACAACACTTTTCAATAAACGATAACTTTAATTAAGCCACTCTGAGTTACAATGATTATTCGCGTGAACCGCCCGTCGCTTCGAGACTCCAATTGCCCTCTCGTCCTCTGTTCTCGTTCCGTTTTATCCATCTGTCCGTCCTTCGGTTTTGCTGAGTTGCCCGATCGGAAGTAGGCCGGTCGCGCAACTCTTGTTGTGAGTCTTCTTTGTCTTTTGCTTTCAATATCTTTCATGGTCTCGATTTCTTAATTCTATTATCTTACATCTTCTTACTTAATATCTATATTTCTTAATTCTTACTTAATATAAATGTTTCTATTATCTTTTTAAATTGGGGCCGTAACATCCCTCCCCCTTTGAGAGAAGGGAACTACAGTCTGTAGTTTTCGTTACAATTTTTCGCTGCTTATCCTATTTCTATTTCTATTAGGTTGGTTTATTTTCTTTATTTGTTTCTGAGGTTACATTTTTCTTATTTTCTAGTATAGTATCGCTGAGTCGCCCTGTACGTGCGGTCGGGCTTATGTCTTTTTATTACATAGATGATTATTCCTACTATGCTTAATATAATTATTAACGTAAGTGTCGATCCTACGGGATATATGACATAGGGATTTTTTATTAGGGTGTCTTGGGATTTTTCCAACTCTTTATTTATGTCGCTTATTTGTAGACTTAATTCCATTAATTCGTTCGGATTCCTAATTACAGGTTCTAATCTAATTTTTTTTCTCGCTTGTTTGTTAGTATTTTTATTTTCGTCTGTTAGTGTTATGTTAAAATCTGCTAAATGTATTTCTATTTGTTTCATAGTCGTTTGTTTTTTTGTTTTTATAATAATGTCGGGTGTGGTTAGTTTACAATTTTCGTTTATACTTAGTTTTTCCTGTTCGTTCGATTTCTACTTTTTGTTCCGCCTGATCGTTACATTGGATCGTTAGCCTTTGCTTTTTCGGCTTTGAGAATAGCCACGTTTGTGGTTCGCTTAATGTTATCCATAGGGTTACGTTTGACATTATTTGACGTTTTTCGCAGGTATTTACGTATCCTGGTGCTTTTACATAAACTTGCACCTCGCATGGTGCGTCGGCTTTTATAAAATATATCGGGTAGTTTCGGTTACATATGTATTTTATTCCGTTTCGTTTACAATTATTTAAATCGCGTTCCTTTAGCGTTATATAATTATGATTTTCCTTATTGACTGCTAAAATATTGTGAGTAATTCGTAAAAATGTGAAGATATTCGCGTGGTTATGGTGTCGTTCTTATTATTTCGTACACGGGGTATGCTACCACGGGAAATTTAATTATCGTAAAGATATTTGGATTGTCATAATACGCGTTAATTTCTACGTAGTTCTGTATATCGTTCCAATTTTCTACTCTAACTTTAAATGGGAAATGAGATCCTCGCGTCAATTGTGACGTTACTTCTTTTAATTCTGTTATGATTTTTTCTATCGGTAACAGTCTCGTGAGGATAATTCTTTCTCGTGAATAAGTAAGGTAATCTATTGTGTCTCTCACGTCGTCTATTAGGTCCTCTGTAATTGTGGTTAGTATTAATAACTGTTCGTCTATTTCTTCTCTTCTGACATAGAATGATGTGTACAGCTGTATCTGTGTCGTGACGTTCGTCAACAGTCGCTCGTTATGATCTAACGATTTTTCTAAGGCCTCCATGTAGCCTATTGTGGCATTTATCACCTTTAATTGTCTTTTTGCGGTGTGCCGTAGAGTCTGTTGCTGATTTTGTATCAGTGCAAGCTGCTCCTGTATGTTTTTCGCGTCGTCAGCATCCATAGTGCCGAACAGCGTTTTGCTGATCGTGCCGATCGCATCTATTAAACCACGTTTATTATCATTTGTTTTATATATTGTCTGTAATCGCGTTAATAATTGCGTTAGTTTTTCGTTATCTCTCTCTATCGTATGGAGAATGTTTTTGCACGTCTGTTGCGTGTCCTTTACGACTATCGTTTTGCATAACTCTTCGGTTTGCTGTAGAAATTTCTGAAGTTGGTGATATCGATTTCCTAGGGCTGCTATGTCGATTTTAATCGCTAGTCTCCATGTAGCTTCTACCTGTTGCAATTGTCCGGTTCTTTCAAAGTATATTCCCGGCTCGCTGCTGAATTGTCGTATCTCGTACGATGGTGCTGTCTCGGGTTTCGCTTTTTTCGCGAAGTGCTGGACTATGATCAGCGTCCTGTAAGATAAGGACTCATGTTACCTTTCTTTAAATTTTTACCTTGGCTTGATAATGCCTTCTCCTCGCGTTTTTTCTCTCCTCGCGCGTTTAGTTGCTCTTGAGACGTAGTTCAGAGTACTTTAATCAATTAACTCAATTCCATTATGCGGTGCATTCAGTGCAATTTATATTTCGCGCCGGCGTCTTGTGATTCTTGCATGCGTACATATTGGTTAAGGGCGGCGCGAGCGGGTGCCGTCACTGATAGTGCGTGTGCGGGGCCTTCCTCATCTCGCTCGCCCCCTCCTTCCTACGTGGAGGCGGTCTTAACACCCCCGGGCACCTGGGTGCTTATCCACCCCCTGGAGATCACGGTGGATGTGGCCACCGGTCGACGTGTGGTGCGGGTGGTTCGCCGTACTTAATGTTGGTAAGTACTTATTATCTTATTTTTGTCTATTACTATTGTCTATTACTTAGCGCTTATGTTCTATCGCATACTTTCTATTGCTTGTTTTCGTAATTTTCACTGTTCTATAAAAAGCTTTAATCGGTTTACGTGTACTCGCGTCGTTTTTCATCCCTTTTTTATTGTATAATTGACTTTGGAGTGTTTTTCGATTATTTCGTACGGTCCTATCCACGGAGATTCTAATTTTTTCGATTTCCCTCTACGCACTGTTTCATCGTGCAACAGAACCTTGTCTCCTTCTCGAAATTGAATTTTTTTGTCTTCTTATCGTACGTCTCCTTGGCCTTAGATTTTTCGTTACGCAAATGTTCCTTTGCAATTCGTTGTGTCGCTCTTAATTTTTCTTTCAGCTCTTGCGCGTAATCGTCGTAGGTATACGTTGGTTTCGGTGGTTGCGACAGTGCCGTCGGTAGTGTCGCTTGGTGCCCGTATACCAATTCAAAGGGTGTGAACCCGGTCGCCGTGTGTGGCTTCGTGTTATACGTGAACATTGCGTATGGCGTCCATTCGTCCCAATCTGTCTGGTCCGCGTTAATATAATGTCGCAAGTATTCGGCTAAAGTTCTATGGAAGCGTTCCAATGCTCCATTACTCTCGGGATGGTAGGCCGTTGTTTGAATTTTTTCTAAGAAAATTCGTTCCTCTATCCGTCAGTATTTTGTCGGGGATACCGTATTCGAAGATGATCTTTGTGACAAATTCTTTCGCGATCGTATTCGCTTCTTGATTAGGTACAGGTATCGCTTTACTGAATTTTGATAAATTATCCTGAAAGGTGAGGATATATTTATTTTCGTTTTCGGTCACCGTCAGTGGTCCTACTATATCTAGAGCACATTTTTCGAACGGTTTGTCCGCGGTGTCTGTGATTACTAAGGGTGCTTTATTTTTCCGCGATAACTTGTTCTTCTGACATAGTTCGCATTTATTGATGTAATCTTCGACGTCTCGAGTTAATCCTCTCCAATTATGCGTCAACCTTATTCGGTTTATGATGCGTTCCACACCTTGATGTCCTCCTACAGGTGCATTATGGTATTCGTATAATATACGTTGCTTCTCTTCCTCTGTGTATTTTCTTTCTCTCTCCTCTTCGTCGTTCTCTTCCTTCTCTATCTTGTTGATATCTGTCGGCACATGTCGACTCAGCGCATCAGCGTTTCTATTCCCTTGACCGGCCTTGTGTACGATAGTGTAATTGTATTCTTCTAATTTTTATCTCCATCGGATTAATCGTGATCCGGGGTCTTTTACGTTAAATAGCCAAACCAATGATTTATGGTCTGTCACTATGGTAAATTTTGTTCCATAAACGTATGGTCGGAAGTGTTTCACCGCCCATACTATCGCTAGTAATTCTTTCTCGGTCGTATTATAATTTTGCTCGGCTTTGGATAGCACTCTGCTCGCATACGCCACGGGTTAATCTTGACCTATCTTTCCCTGTGACAGTATGGCTCCGATTGCGTAATCTGACGCGTCGGTCGTCACTACGAATTCTTGGGAGAAGTCCGGGTATTTTAATACCGGTGCTGTAGTTAGTTTTTTCTTGAGTATCTCAAATGCGTTTTGTTGTTCTGCCGTCCACTTAAATTTGGTATCTTTTCTTGTCATTTTTGTAAGCGGCTTGGCGATCGCTGAGAAGTCTTTAATGAATCTTCGATAATATCCGGCTAATCCTACGAAAGCCTGGATGTCCTTTACCTTTGTTGGTTTCGAGAAGCTTTTTACTGCTTCTAGTTTTGAAGGATCTGGCGAGATTCCGTTTTCCGTTATTACATGTCCGAGATACGTCACTTCTTTCCGAAGGAATTCGCATTTATCGGGCTGTAGTTTCAAATTGTACTTTCTCAGTCTTTTTAGTACTTCTATTAACCTTTTATTGTGCTCTTGTAAACTGGCTCCGTATATTATTATATCGTCTAGATATACTAAGCATTGTAATCCTACTAGTCCTGCTAGAACGGCTATTATTGCTCGTTGAAATGTCGCTGGGGCATTTTTCAGTCCAAAAGGCATTCAATTATGCTCGTAATGTCCGTATTGTGTAGAGAACGCTGTTTTTTCTTTGTCTTCTTCTTCCATCGGGATTTGATGATATCCCGAGGCGAGGTCTAACGTGGTGAAGTATTTTGCTTTTCCCAGTTGGTCTAGGATATCGGTTATGTTTGGCAATGGGAAAGAATCTCCCTCCGTTAGATCGTTTAGAAACCGATAATCTATTACCACTCTCAGTTTTAATTTTCCTGATGCGTCTCTTTTTTTCGGTACTATTAGCAACGGCGCATTCCACGGGCTCGTGCTAGGTCTAATTATTCCGTTTTTTAACATCTCTTTCACTTGTCTATTTACTTCTTCCTTATGTTTTTCTGGCAAGCGGTACGGTCGGACGTTGACCGGTACGCTGCTGTGACGTCCTGGGTGATGCGAGGTGGCTCGATCCGGCAGAACGTCTCCGTCGAATGGGTTCTTCTTCCGTTGTTAAGGGGGTAAAACCCCAGGATAAATAGCTGTTGTTTGGCGATGTGGACTATGGCTCCTCGGGTCCGTTGAAGGTAGGTGTTTCAATAATTTTATCTTCGTTTTCTTTTTTATATAAAAGAGTATAATATTTATTGTAGAATTCCAAGATACAAGTGGCCTATGTGGAAGATGGAACGAGTAGTATACGATGTGTAAGGTTTCTTGGCCCGTTCCACACTCTCAGTCGAGTGGGCGAATGGTGCTTTTATACATTTCTGGAAACGGTAGTGGGAGGTGACCGCACCTCGTTACAATGAGTCATAGGGCGGTGTCTAGCGGATATGAGTTTACTTCTACTTGTGCGGTTCGCTTGCCAGCAATGAGTCATAAGGTGGTGTCTTGAAATTCTTTACCTTATATGGTCATGGATTTCGCTTCACCTCGGCATGTCCATATATGGTTCTACGCGAGGACTGGATTCCACTCAAATGAGTCACTTAGTGACCTTGTTTCTATTTCTATTCTAGTAGCGATTTGTAACAAGAGTAATATCTTTTTTCATTATAAAATCTCAACATGATTTTTGTTTCAAAGGAATATAAGAAATCTTTAATAAATTGAGTTTAAAGTATACAAATATATGTTAAATATTATTTAACTTCCTTTAGACATACTTTACATAAAGTAGAATAATTCAATTATACAATTAAAATAATTAATAGCATGTCCAAAGCATCAAAGATATTGCTCTCTTTGTCTAACAGTTACTAATATTCGCATCTCGCTTGGATTCGCGTTTCTACGTGGCGCATGATACAATTCTATCTTTTTCAGGTTTGTGAGTGACGCTTCGGCGATTGACGCTCGATGATAATATTATTTTCAGTAAGTATATATTTGTTAATAACAATGTTAATAAAAAGTGTTGTTAGCAGTAGTAATAATAAATCTAATATTATGTTAATAATATTATATGTAAGTAGAGATGGTTAGCATTCCCATTAGTATGGCAGATCAATGAAATTATATTGTTTATGTAATAAGATTCTTATTATTTTTATATCTTGGAAGCCCGAATCAGGCTGCTTATTTAACTATTAAACTCGTTTTGGTAAATACAAATTTCAACCACGCACAACGACTTTACACCAGCACGCCTATAAAAAAAATAGTAACTTTTATTCTTGCAATTGTTTACTTACCAAATATTTATAACAATAAAATGAACTTTTATATGAAAAAATAATTTTATTATAAAAACAAAACCGCGTGAACAAAAAGAACATAACCATATCAATATGTGAATTAAAAATTGCTAAATTGTTTAACAAATAATTTGTTACTAATAAATAATTACATTAACAATGAAATTTTCCAATCCTATATTATACTTTAGTGAAAGTACTGCAATATATTTTCTATACACCCTTATCGAATTCCCGACCGTTTCCAAGATATAAAAATAATAAGAATCTTATTACATAAACAATATAATTTCATTGATCTGCCATACTAATGGGAATGCTAACCATCTCTACTTACATATAATATTATTAACATAATATTAGATTCATTATTACTACTGCTAACAACACTTTTTATTAACATTGTTATTAACAAATATATACTTACTAAAAATAATATTATCATCGAGCGTCAATCGCTGAAGCGTCACTCACGAACCTGAAAAAGATAGAATTGTATCATGCGCCACGTAGAAACGCGAATCCAAGCGAGATGCGAATATTAGTAACTGTTAGACAAAGAGAGCAATATCTTTGATGCTTTGGACATGCTATTAATTATTTTAATTGTATAATTGAATTATTCTACTTTATGTAAAGTATGTCTAAAGGAAGTTAAATAATATTTAACATATATTTGTATACTTTAAATAGAAACGAGGTCACTAAGTGACTCATTTGAGTGGAATCCAGTCCTCGCGTAGAACCATATATGGACATGCCGAGGTGAAGCAAAATCCATGACCATATAAGGTAAAGAATTTCAAGACCCCACCTTATGACTCATTGCTGGCAAGCGAGCCGCACAAGTAGAAGTAGACTCATATCCGCTAGACACCGCCCTATGACTCATTGTAACGAGGTGCGGTCACCTCCCACTACCGTTTCCAGAAATGTATAAAAGCACCATTCGCCCACTCGACTGAGAGTGTGGAACGGGCCAAGAAACCTTACACATCGTATACTACTCGTTCCATGCTCCACATAAGCCACTTGTATCTTGGAATTCTACAATAAATATTATACTCTTTTATATAAAAAAAAAAGGAAGATAAAATTATTGAAACACCTACCTTCAACGGACCCGAGGAGCCATAGTCCACATCGCCAAACAACAGCTATTTATCCTGGGGTTTTACCCCCTTAACAGCGGAAGAAGAACCCATTCAACGGAGACGTTCTGCCGGATCGAGCCACCTCGCATCACCCAGGACGTCACACTAAATATTTTATACGGTAATCTAACGCGAGGGACTGTTGAGCCGATCCGCGAAGTTTTACTACGCAACAAGCCTTACAAGGTGGCCGGTGCCACGCCGCCGGTTCGTCGTAACTTTATCTCACGCAAAGTTCGATACCAAGTCGATCGAGTCGGGAAGAAACGGACGCCCTATTACCCTTCTTACGGGGAGTCAGCGGGCGGGCTATGTCTTACCCGTAGAAACGAAACAAAAAGCGATAATCCCCCGAGGGATTCACGGCAATGACACGTAAGAGGTAAAGCCAGCCTACGCGTCTCTCTCAAACTTTAACGCGGCACGGTACTCGACATCCGCCCCGTTGTTCCCCGATACCTGATGTCCGGGATTGTGGGTCGCTTATCGTCCTTCCTTCCTTCTCAATGGCAACTCCTAGGGCCGCGGTGCACACGGTGCAACGTCACAACCCATATAGATTGGTTTCGCAATCATTGTCTCCGCGCTCTACTTACCCTCCCAATGAGTCACGAGTCGCACGTCAACGTGATTGCGCGTGTTCTCCATGGTTTTGCCAAACACAGCGTTGTTCATCAATTTGTATAAAGTTTTTTCGAAATCATTTTTGGCCAATGTTTTAAATTTTGTATTGAGTTCTATATATTCGCGAAGCCATGAAGATTGTGCGAATTTCAATACGCGGTGAATCATTGCTATACGGAGACCGTGACGAGTACACTGCTGCAGATTGCGATAATGTATGACATAAGGTTTCTTATCGTATAATGTTGCGAGAAGCTTGTCCTGCCGTTTACCGGGTGGTTTGTCGCGCGACGGAAAAAACGGTAGGTCAGTGTGCGCGTCGTGAAGATATTGCGGATACTCCAAGTCGACTTTGAGAATGTAGCCTATCGAGGAATCCAACGCGACATTCATAACATTAAAATCGGTTACGTCGTCGAAAATCCATTGAAAATCTGTGTAAAAGTGGTTGACAAACCACGTGACGCAATATTTATCGCGACGAAACCGATACATTGATAATGAGTCGTTGTACAAGCAACGCATGTAGTACTATGCTAAATACGCGATGATATTGATACGTGTACGTGGACGTTTTCGGGTCCGCTTCCATCATTTCCAGGGCACATTCCAGGTCGGCGTATATGATAATCGAAACACGTTCCTTCCTGTTGTAATTCTTAAAAGTCAACCACTTGTCATTATCACTCAGTAACTTGATCGCGCAGTCGTTTATTTCTTGACAGTCGACAGTGTGGGCTTCCAATTTCTCGTTCGTGTAGAAATAATGCAAACATCTGTAAATAATAAAATTTTTTATATCTTTCACGTAAAAATTATTTTTATTTTTATTAGGATGTATACTCACCGATCGCAAAAGTATTTTTTGTTTCTGTTCTTGTTCACTTGCGAGCTCACGAAGCGGGATAGGTTTTTGATCTGCGCGATATGTCCCTAGTTGTCGTCATGTATGTACAGTAGATTTACATGTCTGTCTATCTTTCGGTCGGTAAGCCGTATCGGGAGAACATTTTGCGTCTTCTGTTCCTCGATGGTATACACGTTGATGGAGATGTCGTTAAAATTTTCATACTTTTTAATTTGATTTAATGTCATTGAAAACTCAATGTTTTGTAGATTTAACACTGACGTATAATAAGGATACGAAGATTCCCGATATGTGTGTTCCTCAGCTGGATGCAGAGCACTACTGACCATGCGAAACATGCATTGTCCACTGATCGCACGTTGATCACAGCTCTCTTTATTTTAATTTCTCGCGATATTTCCACAAAACACCCCGCGTGCAATGGATTGTACTTGTTTACGTTAACAGTCAAATTAAGTATACGTGACAACGCCCACTCGCTATCACGTTCCTGGAATTCCTCCAGCGATGCTAGTGTAGCCTCGATAACGCGCAACACGTACCATTTTTGCAGATTGGACGTACGAAAGAGTTCACAGTTTCCTCGAGATGTTCCTTTTTTTTATATATCTACTGTCTTTTTCACACACAATTTTTTAAATCACGTCACATTTTTCGGAAAAGCACTTGCATGTGACTTTATCACACGCTGAACAATATCGTTCTTAATGTTAAACGCAATAGTGCATAAGCATAAAATGATGAAGCTAAGAAAGAGGATAAAAAGGTGCGAATCATTAAAATCATCAAGATCACGTTCATGAGTTCCTTTAAGCATCAATGTATGGCTAGGATCATTAATAGGGTTACAGATTGACAGATTCAAGTTGTTCATCATCCCCGCCAATTCGACGTACTTCCGAATACCTGTATGAATCTTTATGTACAGAGCTTCACAGTCATACTTGAGCTTATCAATAATTTCAGTTGCCCAATAGCGATAGTCCGGTTTAATATAATATGGCACAACGTCGGCACAGCGAGCTGCATGTGATTCTTTCTCGCTAACGCACTCGTTCCACAGCCGTCGATACACTTTCCGTCTTACGTTAGGCGCCCAGTTAAAAGGAAAATCAGCGTTAGTAACAACTCTTTGCCTAACGATGCGCTCACTGGTTCCGCGTATACCGAGTTCGCGATCGCGAAGAAATTGCACCGGTGATATTCGTTGCACATCCGTCAATTTTACTCTTCGATCTTCTTCACGCAAAGCATCGGTGATATCTTCTATTAAATAATCATCAGAATCATCCGAAATAATTGCATCTTCAAATTCCATTTTTTCTTTATTGACTTCAACTTCCATTTCTTCATTGACTCTAACTTTCTTCAGGAGGTGCGATATTTATTTTACTTTACATAGAATTTGATGTACCAATTTTTAGATCTCGACTATTATTGAGTGTATGTTCAGACTTTTCTTTTTATATCTTATTAATGTTGCGTTTGATTTTTTTCATATACAAAAATGCGCGATTTGCAATTTTTGCAAGTGTTCAATGAAGTCATCGTGACGTTGTCCTTGATATCATGTCATTGACCTGTACAGGTTTAGTGCACGTGTTCGATGATGTCATCGTGAGACATGTTCTTGAAAACAATATCATGTTATTGGCTTATGCAAAAATTAAAATTGTATTTAAAAAGGACTTCGTCACCATGCCTACAGCAACCGTATATCGGCGCGCTATCTGAAAATGCAACAATTGCAGTTTTGTGAACGTTTGATGAAATCATCAATTATCGGGATAAGTCGCGATATGTCTTTGAAAAAGGTATCATGCCATTGACTTATGTGGATTTAATCTATATGATCGCAGCAGCCGTACATCGGCGCTATGCAAGATTTGCACTTTTGCATGTGTTTGATGAAGTCATTGCATAAATATAAAAATGCTTAAACATTTCTTGCCGAGAAGATGATGGATCTGTATCTTGGCCACGGACCATTCTTCGGCTACATCTTGCACGCAAACGTGGTTTTTGAGTGTGTTCAGGAATCGCGTTATATTTCTCGTCCGTTGATTTCGAGCGTGAGATGTATTGCTCGTCGTGTTTTCGCTCCGCGTGTTTATCGTTGAGACCTTGCCGGATCCAACGTATTCCGCGAAAGCTACCTCTCGTTACCCGAATTTCCCGCTCGCTCCTCGGAAAGAATCGCGTCATTCGTCGAACTTTCCCTCTCTTCACGCGCTCGCAATTACCGTCTAGCTACCTATTGTGAATACCGCTCGTCTCAGAACTTCTCGATACCTCGACACAGTAACACATTAAACTTGCGATACACAATACCGCATCTCTTATTAGTCGTTCCTCTCACCAATCCCTTGATTGCCGAGTCCTTTTTACAAGGCTGCACCAGCCAACCGCGCTAGCGAGTCGATACCCGATCGTTGAGTGCACAGAGTGTAACAAGGACTTGTGTTGTTCAAGTTTAAGTTCTTTTAAAAAAATACGGTAAAAAAGAAAAAATATTTTATTTTTAGAGATTTAAAAACAGTGTTAAAATTTAATTACATAAAATTTTTCTATTTATAAAAATGAAACCGCCGATACCACTCATAAATATTAGGTTGTTGGACGGGGTTCTGCCTCGGAAGTATCCCAAGACATACGATAATCTTATACATAGTTTCTGCATCATCGGGCTCGAGCCCTGCTACGTGGGACGGATACCTCCACGTATGCGCTTATGTTGGGAGTGCTATGCGTTTCACCCTCAGTTGCGAGGATTTGAGAAAAAAGTGCGATGGCACGGCATTTCATCGCGGTTGCATGGGTTCCCAATCCATGTTAAAACAATGTGCGGCAAGTGCGGAAAAATAATCATGCGTGTAAGGGCGGCAGATGAGTGCCGCGAGTGTATTGAAGCGTATTTAAGCAATGAAAGAGAGTTTGCGAGATTCAATAGATGGGGTGAAATCTATGAGATAGAGATAGATCTCTTCATAAATGAGATTAGTATGTGATTATGAAAGTGAACAGCTCTGTATTGCGTGTGATTTATTGTAGTAGTATAATCGAGTATAATGCTAGTATAATGCTAGAGAGGGAAAATGAGTGAATGAGTAAAAGAATATAGATGAGTTATATATATATTGTAGGAGATGACTATTGTATATTGTATTATTAATGTTCTGTATGTTGTTGGGTGTACCATACTTGTCATACCCGTGTGTGTTGCGTCGATGCATTGGCTGCGTGCGCAAAGAACGGAAGAATTACGTTTAACCCTTAAATGCCACACCTCTCAAGAATCTCGTAAATGGCACAATGGGGTCTAAAAGACACTAGCATGAAAAATGTCTCTTTACTTATTAATTTTTTGATATTTAGTTATGAAAATTATTTTCAATGTTGTTCAAGGCTTAGAAAAGAGAATAAAATGCTTATATTGTTAAAATTTCAATTTCAACATAGTATAAAAAATTAAGTAAACTGAGTACTGCTAAGTGTACAACCGGGTAGGTCAATCACTCAACTAGCATCAATGGGAGCATGAGCTCCATTTTTGGAGGAGGGAACATTTGAAAATATATCATTGTAAAAGGTCTGGGGTCCGCTGGACCCCGGGTGGCATTTAAGGGTTAACTTTAAACGCTTATGTCTTATGTTGAGATTATTCTGTGCAATCGGCAGATAGTTCTGTATTGCTAATAAATTAAATTACTACAATAAACTATTCTAAAAAACCTTTGGTCACAATATATACTATGTTTAACTGGCTTTCTGTCCCTGTTCTCGTAACATTTGAACATTACCGTGTGACTTCGAATAATTAATGCGGAACTCGAACTTTATGTTTATAAAGTACGTAAGAGCTGTCAGATAAATTTATCATTTTCTTCTATGTTATTTAAATCGCAAATATACATACTGTTACGTCCACCCCTCGTACACCACGGAAAATTTGAAAACCTCTTTAACTATAAGAATTTACCGACAGCTGAACTTACCGACAGCTGAACTTACCGACAGCTGAACTTATCGACAGCTGAACTTACCGACAGTTGAACTTACCGACAGTTGAACTTACCGACAGCTGAACTCACCTGAACTTACCAACAGTCGAATTACCGACAATCGAATTACCAACAGTCGAATTACCGACAGCCGAAGTTATCGACTGCCGAACTTACCACCATAGACTTACCATCGACCAGACTTACCACCAACAAGACCTACTTACCGGCAATCAGATGTTGTGCGTTAGATTTAGTAAAACAACGATGCTCCGTAACATATAAGGAATAAGCTCTGCGATGTCCACAAGGACCGCCTTAGACCTAATTATACAAAAACATAAGTCTTTGCGACACCCACGAAGACCGCCTTAGATTTAATAATAAGGAAAACCTCGCAATCCATCCTCCCAGACTCTTCTAGACCTTTCCAGAAAACTCCCGAACCCTTCCGCTCGACCATCGAAAAGGAAACCGAAAACATGACCATATAAGGAGGGAAAGCAAAAGCGGACCCGATGACGCAACTCAACCCTTCCGCTCGACTATCGAAAAAGAAACCGAAAACATGACCATATAAGGAAGAAAAGCAAAAGCGGACCCGATGACGCAACTCAACCCTTCCGCTCGACCATCGAAAGGGAAACCGAAAACATGACCATATAAGGAGAGAAACCGAGGACGGACGCTATGATGCAATCTTCCCGCCTCGACTTAACCCTTCCACTCAACCACCCCCGCCACTAAGACAACGAGAATAAAAGGGCGAACATCCCGAGGGACAGCAGCAGTAGTTCTTCGAATCCGGACCTACCTCAACCTCCAAGTTGGGGTAAGCATCGACTCTCCTATTTCCCGAGCATCTCGAGAACCTTCCATATCCTTCTACATCCAGAACCTTCCAACCCTTGCGAAGTTTATCCGGCGTCACAATCCTAAGACACTACAACAGTAATCAATATTAGATATCGTACCTATTGTAATCTACATATTGTCATAACCACTTCATGTAAGATTATTCCAATACATCGATTGCATCACACCCTAACGCCTATTTTGTTTCACGAACCCTCTGTATCCTATAACGTATCCTCGGCTTCAACGTAGAGTGTCGTTCTGCGAAATCCTTCGCTTGCGATTGCATCCGAGACAGTGCTTACCACGAGGCGCACGTTTCCGTTGCGGACGTATTGGTAGAAGATAGTGCTTACCACGAGGCGCACGTTTTCACGCCAAGGTTGTGGAGGACCATTGAACGATACTCCATACTGTTGCGGCATTGTGACCGTATATTGAGACAGTGCTTACCACGAGGCGCACGTTTCTTATCGCGGATACCTCAATGCCAAAAACACGGAGAGCTGGAGCCAGAAATCGTCAACGTAGATTAATCCGGTGCATGTACGATTCCCTAAATCCGAACCTGGGAGTCGAAGCTATCGAAGACCCGGAATACGACAGCCACTTCACCGCGAATCCTGCGCGCAAAGCAGAGTCGAACCTTAAAATATTGTGCGTGAATGGTAGTTACCACCAACAAGTTTACGTACCGTTGCGAAAGGAAGAATCCCGCGTAAGCTATCGGGCGTTCTTCGAGGACCGACCATACAAGCTGGTTCGCATAACTGAATCCGAGGACTCCTTCCTGTCATTGGAATTGCTTGGAAAGCTCAAAGAGAACGACCCCCGGCGAGTCTGTTACTTGAGACGCCGTGCCGAGATCCTATACCGATACGGAGCCGCAACCCCCGAGCATTGGGGTACCGCCGATCACCCCGTGGAACTTGACTAAAGGTAAGTACCAACCCCCCCTAGATAAATTACCGACGTTAAATAAATTACCTACGTCCCTAGATAAATTACCGACGTTAGATAAATTACCGACGTCCCCAGATAAATTACCGACGTCCCTAGATAATTTACCGACACTAGATAATGTACCCATACCAGATAAATTACCGACGTCCCTAGACAAATTCCCGACATTAGATAAGTTACCGAGGTCCCTAGATAAATTACCGACACTAGATAAATTACCGACGTCCCTAGATAAATTACCTACACTAGACAAATCGACGCTAGATAAATTACCGACCTCCCTAGACAATTACCGACATGAGTGAGCCCCTCTCCTTAACTAACGCACGCCGACTTCCACCTCTAGTCGCTCGAGTCGTACGTAGAAATTGGCTGTCCCGCGCGATCTGTGTATTTGTCGTGTGCCACCAAAATCGAAATAGTAGGCATTACCTTTGCGAGGAGTGTTATCGCGACTTGACGCCGCGGGAACGTGGTCAGTACAACCTCTTGGTTAGACATTATTTGCATATCGGCTTTCGTTATAAACTCGAAGAGTGCGACTCGTGCGACGTCGTGATCGGAGAAATCCAACGACCCACGACGTGTCCTACGTGTATCGATATAATCCGCGACGTAACAAACTCCGTAGAGAACGAGGGAGGGCAACTATACCTCGAGACGGAACCCACTATCATCGCCATTTCACAGATCATTCGGCATTAGACAGAGTATAACACAATCCCCATGCATCCGGTGTACAGATTTAAACGAGCTCCGTATAGTACGTCCCCTCCTCTCACCCCCACCGCATTACGAACGGTACGTGCGTACATTCGATCCGTTCGCAATGAACCAATCTATGTAGCGTTCCGCGACGACTATTTGTTGATTGAACACCTCCCTGGTAAACGGGATTAAACAAAGCTCGATCAGACAGCTACTTGTTTATGTGCCCTAAATCCCCGGCCATCCGCCGTGGACCGGGGATAATCTCGCCCCCTACCCCGCTTAAAACGTGGCTAATGACCGGTGCATGCGTATATTCGATATTCTTTCGGCATATAACTACCGATGTGAGCATTTGCGAATACTGTCAGCTCAAAAATTATCAAACCGTTCGACAAGAGTTCGAAGGCGTTCTTTGGCACTTTGTGCAGTACGGTCCACGGACGGAGTTCAAAACGTGTGCCGACTGTAATAGAGTCTTAGCCGACTATCGGCCTGCCTTCGAGTGCTATTACTGTACCAAGGTCAAAGAATTTTTCGAACGGTATCTTTTGGCCGAGCGTGAAGAACCTCATACTTTAGACCTCCCAGTGAGAATTCGAATCGGATCGACTTATTGGTAACGGAAATCCGGATCACGAATTACCTCGGTCGCGGGTATCCCCGAGTAGAGCCCCCGGTTCAACGACTCGATAAAGCGACCTAGCCCCGCGAAAAGGTCCGAGCACCGCGTTGCGGCCGCGACCCCCGGGACGTAACACTTTTTACTTTGATGTATCGCAGACCGAGAGGAAAAAACTTTGGTAAATATGTTGACGCTCTATCTTTGGTTATGCATAACTATAGGAATATTATTATTTCCGGTGACTTAAACTGCAATCTCCTTGCTTCTTTGTGCGAACCCAATCACCTCAGAGACGTAGTCTCACAATTGTCGCTCCACATTGTTGAGTCGCATTCGACCTATCACACTCCTTCCTCCGACTCATGGCTTGATGTTTTCATTGTCGATAGTCCTGATAAGGTATTATTGTTTCACAAGTGTGACGTCCTGGGTGATGCGAGGTGGCTCGATCCGGCAGAACGTCTCCGTCGAATGGGTTCTTCTTCCGCTGTTAAGGGGGTAAAACCCCAGGATAAATAGCTGTTGTTCGGCGATGTGGACTATAGCTCCTCGGGTCCGTTGAAGGTAGGTGTTTCAATAATTTTATCTTTCTTTTCTTTTTTATATAACAGAGTATAATATTTATTGTAGAGTTCCAAGATACAAGTGGCTTATGTGGAGGATGGAACGAGTAGTATACGATGTGTAAGGTTTCTTGGCCCGTTCCTCACTCTCAGTCAAGTGGGCGAATGGTGCTTTTATACATTTCTGGAAACGGTAGTGGGAGGTGACCGCACCTCGTTACAATGAGTCATAGGGCGGTGTCTAGCGGATATGAGTCTACTTCTACTTGTGCGGCTCGCTTGCCAGCAATGAGTCATAAGGTGGTGTCTGAAATTCTTTACCTTATATGGTCATGGATTTCGTTTTACCTTGGCATGTCCATATATGGTTCTACGCGAGGACTGGATTCCACTCAAATGAGTCACTTGGTGACCTTGTTTCTATTTCTATTCTAGTAGCGATTCGTAACGAGAGTGATATCTTCTTTCATTATAAAATCTTAACATGATTTTTGTTTCAAAGGAATATAAGAAATTTTTAATAAATTGAGTTTAAAGTATACAAATATATATTAAATATTATTTGACTTCCTTTAGACATACTTTACATAAAGTAGGATAATTCAATTATACAATTAAAATAATTAATAGCATGTCCAAAGCATCAAAGATATCGCTCTCTTTGTCTAACAGTTACTAATATTCGCATCTCGCTTGGATTCGCGTTTCTACGTGGCGCATGATACAATTCTATCTTTTTCAGGTTTGTGAGTGACGCTTCGGCGATTGACGCTCGATGATAATATTATTTTCAGTAAGTATATATTTGTTAATAACAATGTTAATAAAAATGGTGTTAGCAATAATAATAGTAATTCGAATTTTATGTTAATAATATTATATGTGAGTAGAAATGGTTAGCATTCTCATTAGTATAGCAGATTAGTAAAGTTAAATTGTTTATGTAATAAGATTCTTATTATTTTTATATCTTGGAAACGATTGGGAATCTGATAGCAATGTGTAGGGAATATATTACAGGACTTTTTTTAGAGTATAATATAGGATTAAAAAATTTCATTGTTAATATAATAAGTATTTATTAATAACAAATTATTTGTTAAACAATTTGGCAATTTTTAGTTCACATATTAATATTGTTATATTCTCTTTATTCACACGGTTTTGTTTTTATAATAAAATTATCCTTTTATATAACACTTTATTTTATTGTTATAAATATTTTGTAAATAAACAATCGCATAAATAAAAGTTATTATTATTATTTGTAGGTGTGCTAGTGTAGAGTCGTTGAGTGCAGTTGAAATTTGTATTTACCAGAACAAAATTTTGTATAAAGGGATTAGGACAAAACTTTTCCCGTTCTTTCATATGATTCATTATCATTGTCCCACAAAATAAAAAAAGTAGTGTGTTCTTGAGACTAGACCTATCACTTCTTATGTATTTTGAAGTGATAAGTTCAGATCCATCATCAGATTAATCTCGTCACACACAGTTTTTGAATAAATTACCAAAATACTTTTATGATTTCCCATTTGGCACTATAATGTTCTTTTAAAATTTTATATAGCTTTTATTAATGGAATAACAAAATTCTATCTTATATAAAAGTTGTTGTATACTACCTGGAGTATAAGTTAAAAATATTTGTTGTCATGGTTAATAATTTATTTATAATTGTTTATAAAAGTAAGTTGCAAAAATAAATATTCGTTTTCTATTTTATTTTAATTTTATTAGGAATTTATATAGCTGTCCTTGTCTTAATTTCTATAAGGCTGGTATTAAACTATCCTTGTCTCTCGTACGCTAATAATGAACATTTAATTTTCAATCTCGTTTATTAATTTAATTAGTACAGTTAGAAAATCGGGATTAGCGCTATTAGTGTTTAGAAACATGGCGGATTCCATTTTTATCATAATAATTAGGTGTCAAAATTTTCGTTCAAAAATGAAATTTGTTAATGTTAAAATGTTTAAAAGGGTCAAATATTAATGTAAAAGTAATTTGGTCTTTCTAAGTTTAAATGGTAGGAAATTTAAGATGGCGGACATAAAACTTTAATAATTCATAACTCGTAAACGGTAAGGAATAGAGAGATGGGGTTTCTTTTGTTGTATTCAAGTAATTGAGGACTATATTTTAGGATGTTTAAAATTTTTGTATTTTATGGGTTTCCATAATTTTTAATTATATCTTGAAATTGGAAAGAAATATGAAGTGAAAATTTTTGTAGAATTACTTGACAGGTTCTGCTAAGTGTCTGTAGTGATTTTATTAATTATTTTTAATAATAATTTTACAACAATTTTTATCGTTAATTAGTGTGTTTTGAAAAATATGAGAATGGTTTATTAACAAAAGTTGTTGGACCTTTAATAATGGTTCCAATGGTGATATTAGTTAGGTCTGTTAATAATGTAAATTAATTGTTTATAACAATTGTGTTTGAAAAATGTTAATGAAATAATTATTATTTCGGTGTGGTAATATTCTTTGGGCATAAGAGATTATATTCTTATAATTGGTTTGCCATTAATTAATTGATTTATATTTTATTTCGATTTTCTTGACACATTCTTATAGAACATGGCGTTTCTTTCCGTTAGATCCTGGTCAAACTAAATTTATAGTGCATAATGAATCTTATAAGGTTTGTATAATCAATAAATAGCATTGAGCAGTTAATTTTATTGACTCTGGGGAATTTTAATAATTAATTGTCCAAAATTCATAATCTGATTTATGAAAATAGGGCTTAAGCTTAATGAGCCTTTAAGCGGTCATATTCCCTAGGCTTGTCTTTGCTGTTTTAAGAACACATAAGGGCGTGTCAGCTGAGTGATTATTGTGACAGTTAGATTAAAGGGTGTATTATAATTTAATATAGTTTCAGGTGCTGTGCAACAAGGATAAAAAAGAAAAAATTTATGCGGCTAAAGTGATGTACCGCCAGACGTGACAGTGGCTCATTACTGCAGCGATACCAGTTGGGCTTGCATCACAGGTTAAGATTGCAGGAAGATCTGGATCATACGGTACTAATACGCGATCACTGGCCATTTCATTTTTAAGATGTGTGAACGCAGCTTTACATGCTGATGTCCATTTGAATCTGTGATTTTTCTGAAGTAGACTTTGAAGCAGTGCTGTCTTGGTGAAAAAATCTGGAATAAACCGTGCGTAGTATGTAACCATTCCGAGGAAACGTCGAACCTCATCCACTTCTTTGGGGCGAGCCATATCAAGAACTGCTTGAACTTTTGCTGGAGATTTTGAGATCTGGTTGTATTGACTACATGACCAAGATATTCGATTTTTTTCTGCGAAAAAAATGCATTTTTCTTTATTCAAGTGTATGTCATGAGCTTCTAGACGGGCTAAACATGCTTCAAGGTTTTGCCGGCATTCATCCATTGTCTCTCTATGTAAGATCACGTCATTGAAAAATTCAGCTGTTTTCTTCAAGCCCTGAAGAATTTGTTCTAACGTACGATTAAATTCGGCTGGTGCTGCTTTATTTCCAAAACTTAATCAGTTCATGCGATATGCGCCACGATGTGTAGTGATTGCTTGAATTAGGCTGCTAGCGTAATCTACCAGAATATGTAAATATGCTTTGTATATATTTAATCTACAAAAATATTTGGAATTACGTAGACTGTTGAGGACGTCAGGAACACTCCGGATTGGATGCTTCAACGTTACAAGGCATTCATTGACCCCTCCTTCATAATCGACACAAAGCCGTACGCCACCATTTTCGCCATCTTTTTCGGAATTACAACGAGAGGTGATTCCCAGTCACTAACATTTACTTTTAAAATAATTCTTGTTTCTTCTAAACTATCGAGCTTTTTTTCAACTCGTTCGCGCAGAGCAAACGGTACATTACGTTCTTTAGTATATACCGGTGTGGCTTTTTCACGTAATTTAAGAGAGACTGTGTGATTTGGAATACAACCTATCTTTTGTTCAAAAACTTTAGAATACCGCGTAAAAAGATCATTAATCGAATAAATTGATTCAGGAGTAGAGATCCGCGAGTTAGTCTGCATGTCCTTGTCGATATCTTCGAGGTTTATTTTTAAATAGCGTATTCATATGCGACCTAAAATAGCGGGACGACCTTTTGGTACAATATAAATTTCCTCTGACGATCTGTGTCCTTTGTATAAAACTTCGATAGTAGCTTTACCTTTAGGAATAAACACACATCATTAGTATAAGCTCGAAAATATATTTTTGTAGGCGCTAAAGATACATCGAAATTTAATTTCTGGAATTCATTTTCCAGCAATAAAGTAAAACCAGCCCCGGAATCTACTTCAAATACTGCTAGTTTACCATTTAAAAGTAAGTCAATCGTTGATATTTGTTCGGCTGGACTGTCATATATATCAATAATTTTACAATATTGCTTATTACCTATAGAATCAACAAAAATTTTATTAATGCCAAAAACCATATTTTTATTTAAATCATGAACGTACTTTGTCGAGTCTTCACTGCTGTTTGCATTAGAATTCAAATTAGATTGTTTTTTATAAGATTTTTCGTTTAATAGAGTCGTAATACATACTTTGGCAATATGACCCGTTTTTTGACAAGAATTACATTTGAGTTTATTTCCAATAGTCTGACACTTACCTATATTGTGATTATTCTTACCACACCTGAGACATAATCCGGCAATTCCTAGTGCATTAAAATCAATCCTGAATTTCAATTTTGGTCTGGAATAAGAGCGATATCTATAATTTGGAGTTTTTGATCGTATCCTAGTACGATTTTGATGTTGTTCACGTCTGGATCTATTCTGGGAAAAGACTTTGTTTATATCCGACGTGTCATTTCCCGTTGCAAGCTGTTGTTTTGAAAGAGCTTGAGTTTCAAGTCTGGAGGCTTCTAACGCGCTTCTAACGCAATTGCCTTGCTTAATATTTCTGGAAATTCAGTAACGTTGGCCTGTAGAAGTTGTTTCTTAATCCAGCTGTCTTTAAAACCTCTAATAAATTGTGCCCTGAGAAACAGATTAGCAACAGAGACAACTTTATTGCACTCGCAGGTAACATTAAATTTGCATTCGGCCAGGTTGCTTTGTAGTGCAGCCACAAATTCTGGAATAGTTTGGCCTTCTTTCTGATACGTGCTGAGAAAATAGTGTTGCGAGACAACTACACTTCTGTGCGGCGAAAGCATTTCCTGAAGATATTTCCTGAACTGATTATAGGTTAAGTCTTTGACCGGCTTGCCCGGGCCTAAAAGTGCTGAGAGGTTATTATAAAACGTTGAGCCAATTGAGACGCATAGCAATTAGGCCTTTTTCTGATCATCTACAATGTTTTTCATTGCAAAATAATTCTCGAATCTTTCTAGGTAACATTTAACTTTCTCTTTCGTCTGATCAAAATTTTCGAACGGTGGAATATTACTGAGGATCGGACTGAGGTTAGTTGTCTCATTTTGTTGCTGAAAATTCTGTGATAACTGAGAAACCAGGTTTTGTTGATGACTATTAAACGCCGCTAATAATTGTGCAAATTGGTTAGCGTCCATGCTGGTAGCGAGTTTGATCGAATTTTTCCTTTTTTCAATTTTACCTCGTCGCCAATTGTTGTAAAAAGATGGTCGAGTATATTGTAGGCTCTGGAGTATTACTGGTTACCTTGTACCTTAATTATCGCTTAACAATGTTCTTAATCCAACAAATGCACGCCATTACTGTGATATGCTCAGACGCTATATATATTCAATGGCCAACTCGCCGATCCCTTTCTCTATCAACCATCGAATAGCAACGAACAACCTAGACGCGCCACTACAGGACCATAAAAAATTAGTTTAATATAGTAAATTTATGGTCTGGGATTTGTAATACCATGTTCAATTGTTTAAAAGCGAAGGTAAATTGCATGGACAATGACGAACGCAATTGTGTTTTACTTTTTAATAAAACAAAAATTAAAAAAAGTTTTGATTTTCACGAAAAACGACAAAAAATTGAAGGCTTTGAAGACTTGGGATCACTGGGACATAATACAACCGTAGCGACAAATGTATTAGTTTTTATGGTACGAGGTTTGTTACATAATTGGAAGCAACCTGTAGCGTATTTTTTAACCGGTGGAGCTCTAAATAATACTCTTTTAACATTTGCATTAAATCAAGTTATACGAGCAATATTAGATACGGGATTAAAAGTGCGTGCTATTGTTTGTGACCAAGGCACTAATAATCAAAGTGCTATAAAACATAAAATTTCTATAGATCGTCCTTATTTCATGCATGGACAACAAAAAATATATGCGATTTTTGACGTACCACATATTTACAAATCTATAAGAAATCAACTCTTAAAATGTGTTAATATTTTATACGATGATAACAAAATAGCATCATGGAATGATATACAATTATTATGGCGATTGAAAAATGATAAGGCGACAAGGGCTGCTTGAAAATTATCGAAAAAACATGTAAATCCAAATAATTTTGACAAAATTAAATGCCGTCTAGCTTTACAAGTATTCAGTCGCAAAGTGTCAGCAGCTTTATTAACTGCAGGAACAACAGGAGGAATTGATACTGAAACTGTAATGCGTATTACTGCTGAATTTTTTAAAATTCTGAATGACAGTTTTGATTCTTTAAACAGTCGCAGCTGTAATAGTCCAAATCCGAACGCTTATGCTCTATCGCAAATTCGGCTTGATGTGGAAAATGAAGTTAAACAATTATTAATAGATTGTTTTAAGTGACGCACTATTACAAATAATGGTCTCAAAATACCGCCATGTTTTGAAGGACTACAAATTAGTGTTAAATCTATTTTACAATTATGAGATAATTTGATAAGCAAAAGAGTAAAATTTTTCATGATTTCTAGAGTAAACTAAGATCCGTTGGAAAATCTATTTTTCATGACACGTATGTATGGTGAAACATATAATCAAAATCTAAGTGCAAAGGCTTTTTAATTATTATTACAAAAAAATATTGTATTAAATTTATCTTAGCCTGCACAATCTGCAAATTGTTTGGATGATGAAGATAAGTGACTATAAAGGTCACATTCATTTTTCGACCCAAATTCAACCTTTATAGTTTAATAAAAAAAACTGGTTAAGTAAAAAAAACTCTCCCGATGGAAACGAGAAAAACTATCGTAAAATATTGTTTACAAATTTAAAGCAAATCGGTCCAGCCGTTCTCGAGATATTCTGGGAACCGTGAACCGTGTCACATTTTACGTCGGCCACGAGAACAGTTATTCCATAAGCAGCCTACACTTCGAATCATATTTATATTACTGAATACTGATGATTTGTTTAATCTCTGCGCTTTCGACAAATTTTCATCAAAATACAAGACATTCACTTAAATTATGCAAAACATTCAATTTTAATAGACTTCAACATTGATCGGTTAAAACAGAAGCCAAAGTGACAAGGTATGAAAATACATTTTATAAAGTAAACGTGACAAACGAGGAATGCCTTATTTTTCTCTTACGAAGAAAGCTGAATCATAGTCGATCATAGTTATTATACATTGTTATTTTATTATTTCTATTATTTTATTTTGCACGGAACAAAATATTTCATACAAAAATTAATATAAATTATATATATAATACTAGCATGCCCCGCCGGGTTTCGCCCGGCGAACATGTGTATTAACACACGCAAATAGTCTCTCTCTCTCTCTCTCTCTCTCTCTCTCTCTCTCTCTCTCTCTCTCTCTCTCTCTCTCTCTCTCTCTCTCTCTCTCTCTCTCTCTCTCTCTCTCTCTCTCTCTCTCTCTTCTCTCTCTCTCTCTCTCTCTCTCTCTCTCTCTCTCTCTCTCTCTCTCTCTCTCTCTCTCTCTCTCTCTCTCTCTCTCTCTCTCTCTCTCTCTCTCTCTCTCTCTCTCTCTCTCTCTCTCTCTCTCTCTCTCTCTCTCTCTCTCTCTCTCTCTCTCTCTCTCTCTCTCTCTCTCTCTCTCTCTCTCTCTCTCTCTCTCTCTCTCTCTCTCTCTCTCTCTCTCTCTCTCTCTCTCTCTGATTATTGCTTGTGTAAATTGTTGAACATTATTTCTGCTGTAAGTTGCCTCCGGGCGGTTTTTTGCAGGTTTGAGCAGGTCTTTGTGTTGCTTGTTAAGAATAGATATAAGGTCTTTCTTTACTTGCAACTGAAAATTGGATATTTCGAGGTGAGAGTTGCTTCTATTCTAACCTCTATCTGACTGGATTGTTTATTGGCAAGTATTTCTGCTGCGCATGCTCTTGGCTTTCGCTCTCATTTTTCTCCGCGCATTGCTATTGGTGGACACGTGCATGAGTTACTGTCTTCACTGCTTCTCCGCGATTGGCTGCTATTGGACGGATATAAGCGTATTACTACAACTGCGGCGTCTCTCGTGGTTGCTACTGGACTGACTGATGCGTATGAGTGAACCATAACTGCGGCGTCTCTTGCGATCTTTGCGTACTTCACGCTTGCTGCATGTTCGGTGTGCCTAGTGACTTTTTGTCTAAGTTAAAACTCAAAACACATGCAGCCAACGTGCACTAAGTGCAGAAAATCTATTGCGAAAAGGCCGGTTGAGTGCGGGGAGTGTCGAAGGGTGTTTCATCCAGGATGTATCAGGTCATATTCGGTGACCAAATACGCTGATTCTTGCTGCAAATCTCTACTATTGTCACTGAATTTACCTCCTCTCACACCGGGAATTGAAAGCAGCGCGAAATCATTTGATTTTGGGAATATGGCCTCTTCTGTTGACCCCTGTACTCGATCGAGCCCGCAACTTGCGACGAACGATCTTTTGCTGGGATTGATTGAGCAGATGAAAAAATCGGATTCAAAGCTCTCTGCTTTCATTGACTGTCAGCACAGAACAAATAGTGAAATTAATGGTAAACTCGATCAGCTGACTAAATTATCAGAAACCGTTGCTAGTAACACTCAGCGTATTTCCAGCTTGGAACAAGAGAATGCGGCTCTCAAAAGTGAACTACAAAATTTAAAAACTGCTCGGTCTACCAGGCGAATCTGTGATGCGAATGAGCTTATCGTGTCGGGATTGCCGGCGACGCTTTCCGTTACTACGTCTGTGGTTGCTCAGAATTTGCTTGCGGCTCTTGGTGCTTCCGATCTTTCTCCACATATTCTACATGTAAAAGCTGTTCGCAAACCTCTCCCAGAAACTGCTAGTGGTCGACCTGAGGCTGTTACAGCTGGAAGTTCTCTTATTATTACTGCAACCTCATGTGCCGTCCGCAATTTAATTATTTCTAAAAAACGTACCAAGGGTGTGCTCAGGCAGGGAGAGATTTGCGGTAACAACTCCAAAAATATTGTCTATGTCAACGAATTGCTCTCTAAGGATTGTTACGATTTGTTGCAACAAACAAAGCGTGTTGCAAAAGAGCGATCATATAAGTATGTTTGGGTGAGGGATGGACAGATATGTGTTAGGCACTCTGATGGGGCGCCTGTTATTCGCATTGCATCTAGTGCTGATCTGTACAAAAATACTTTTTTTAAAAAAAAAGGTAAAGAAAGGCGCCAAGTACACGCGTAGTAGTGTATATATGTATGTTGTTACCTCGAAAAAAACAGTGGTAATATTACACCTAAAAAAATCTAAGTAACAAGTAGTAGACGTAATCTTTTTTTATCTCAAAAAATCTCGAAAAAACCTAAGCAGTAGTATATTTACCTAAAAAAAACCGGTAACAAGTGGTAGACGTAATCTTTGTATCTCGAAAAGTCTCGAAAAAACCTAAGCAGTAATATTTTTATTTCCAAAAAATTATAACTCAAGTGATACACATCACAAAATTATGTTACCTTATCAAAAATGAGTCGTGCTTCAAGTGATCTATTACAATTACAAAAAAAATGATATCTCTTTTTAAATTACAGCGCCAATTACAGAGAGAACATACACTGAGATAAAAAATTTGTCAATCCTAAGAAATATTTTGTCCGATACGTTCAACTAAACATTTTAGTTAGTTAACTAAACATTAGTTGAATTAATTAATTCTTGATTAAAAATACGAAATAAATTGTTCAAACAACTAATATCTAATTGACTAACTAAAATGTTTAGTTGAACGTATCGAACTAAATATTTCTTGGGATTATCAATTTTTTTCTTGGTGTATTTTTCGAGATACAAAGATTACGGTCTACCACTTGTTACTTAGGTTTTTTCGAGGTGAAGAATTATTACAGAGGTAACAATACAAAATACAAATATTTTATTAAAATATTTAAATCCAACAAGGAAATACAAGGTATTTAAATACAAAGTTTATATATGTATTTTAAAAGATTTAATCGCATCGCAAAGAATTACAGAGGTAACAGTACAAAATTAAAATATTTTATTAAAATACATAAATTTTTCTTGTCAAAAAACTTGACGCTGCTAGAGAGAAAGAAAAAGAGAGAGAGAGAGAGACCTTTTACAAATGTAAACATTACTTATGTTCTATACTTATTCTATATTTAATTTTAATCGCTTTAAAATCTAAACTTATTGTATACTTAATCATAAGCCGCATTATTTACCGTCACACACACACACACACACACACACACACACGCGCGCACACACACACACACACACACACACACACACACACACACACACAAATACACACACACACACACACACATTACTCACACCTATATCACTCGCTCGCACATACACACCACGCTGACCTAATTTTGAGGTCTAGCTAGCAGCGCCAAGTTTTTTGACAAGAAAAATTTATGTATTTTAATAAAATATTTTAATTTTGTACTGTTACCTTTGTAATTCTTTGCGATGCGATTAAATCTTTTAAAATACATATATAAACTTTGTATTTAAATACTTTGTATTTCCTTGTTGGATTTAAATATTTTAATAAAATATTTGTATTGTTACCTCTGTAATAATTCTTCACCTCGAAAAAACCTAAGTAACAAGTGGTAGACCGTAATCTTTGTATCTCGAAAAATACACCAAGAAAAAAATTGATAATCCCAAGAAATATTTAGTTCGATACGTTCAACTAAACATTTTAGTTAGTCAACTAGATATTAGTTGTTTGAACAATTTATTTCGTATTTTTAATCAAGAATTAATTAATTCAACTAATGTTTAGTTAACTAACTAAAATGTTTAGTTGAACGTATCGGACAAAATATTTCTTAAAATTGACATTCATGAAACTATACAAATAATATTGTACTCATGAATATAGTAAATTGTACCTATGACGCTTGTTCTTCTTCCATCTGTGTCGGCGGCTGTATCTGTTTGAACTGGATCGTCCTTATTTGATTCTTCCTCTTCAGTTATGTTCTCCAGACTTCTGTTTTCGTCAGCTTCTGAACTCGCTGTAAAAAACCAAATTAAAATGTAAAGAAGAATCAAAAAGTTATAATTGATATATAAAGAGGGTGTACACAAACTGACTTACAATCAGATGAACCCCTATCCGTATCCATATGCGGCTCATATGTCCCGTCGGACATATCTTTTTCTTGATCATCATCATGACAATCAAAATCATCTTCACGTGAGACTGGAATCTCGTCATTATTTGCTGTAAAAAAGAAGAAGTATAAAATATCTGTGTATGCTTATGACAATGCTAAAATAAAAAACATCATTAACCATTCTTTTCGACTGTTTTAGAACAACTTGGTTTTGATGTATCATTTTTGTTAGGAGTACTCGTGGCACAACGGTTTAATCCAATATTCCCTGCAAATAACATTATATGAAAAGGTATTTTCTTTATTAATCTTATTATAAACATATTTATTACCACAGATTCGTGCATATTGTGGTGCATTAATGCCTTAAGACATTTTGCGTCAAATTTTAATATTTTTGGCGGGTACGACGTATGTATCTATAGATATTTGTGCATCATGATTGTTAGTAAGAAATCCGAAATTACTTTATAAATTTACTTATTGTATAAGCTATTTCTTTTTGTTAACATTTTCACACAACTTTTTACACATATCAAACGTATAATGATGCCAAATTATCAAACAATCCTGGGGACCTATTATGGACTTGTTCGGAATGAATTCCGATCGGAATTATTCTGTTTTCCCTAGAAAAGACAATAGAAATCTAGAAAATAACTGAACAATTCTGATCGGAATCCATTCCGAACAAGTCTATAATAGGTCCCCTGAATCATGATACACAAATATCTAGATACATGTACCTCGAAATATCCAAATTTGATGCTGCTTATGGCGAAACATTAATGTACATTGAGTGTGCTACAGAAAATAATGCAAAGATCCATATTACTTGTCTGTAATCTCACTCTCTATGTAAAAAACACACTTGTTCCAGTTTTGCTTTTTTCCGTACTATTAATCCTTGAGACAAACTCTGTCATAGACACTTCTTTAAAGCTTTTATCTAGAAATTACAAAGCATTGATGCAAGAATCTCAGATACAAAACCACATACATATGTCACATAGATTGCAGTATTACAATGCAAAAATAAAATTAAATACCACATTGGTCGTGTTGATCATTTAGAGCAATATTTTCTTTTCCACGTTTATTCTCAACAATACCAGATTGGTCGTGTTGATCATTCAAAGCAATATTTTCTTTTCCACGTTTATTCTCAACAATTTGACCCGGCTTGTTTGATATTCGTGTGTTTGTGGAGGTCCCTTTTCGGATTGTCTTATTCACATCAACATCTAAAGATCTTTTGGAAGACACTTCAACATTTCGGGTTGTCTTATTTACATCATCTGAAGATTTTTTGGAAGACACTACTTTTCGGGTTGTCTTATTTACAACAACATCTGAAGATGTTTTGGAAGACACTTCAACATTTCGGGTTGTCTTATTTACATCATCTAAAGATTTTTCGGAAGACACTTTAACATTTCGGGTTTTCTTATTTACATCAACATTTGAAAATTAAAAAAAAACCTAAGAAATATGAAAATAAGTTTATCTTATGAGAGCGCTCAGACAATGTTTAGTAATCAGTTAATGTGTTTGTTTAATGGGCGGCTGACAATGCCTTAGCAGAAGGCTTGCACGCTCGGGCGGAATGACTCTCACAATTTGCAGTGAAAAACTCAAGTTTATTTAAACAGTTGAGGTGAACGTTTCGGCGCATCACAAGCTCGAACACGGTTCCAATCGGTCGCCCGCGGCTCCGTACGAACGATGTTTTCGGCTCGGAAGGCGTTAGCGAACTCAGCTCTGGCGCTGTAGCGTGAGCGTATGCGAATTTCGGCGATCACACGGGAGGAGCGTGATCAGTAACGACGGACGATTGGATCGGTGTTTTGAACGCAAGACGAGGCTCGGTGCGCGGTTGATCATAATAGGAATCAATAATAATAATCGGTCGCCGTACGCTGGGCAGAACCGTTGTCGAGAATTGCAAATTCTAATACACGGCTGTTCCCAAACAGTGTTAAAGTCCATTAGGATGGATATATTAAAGAAGTTACTTATAAGTAGAAAAAAAAACAGATAAACAGATTTAAAACAGATTTTAGTACTACAACATTTGGATTAATTTGGACGTACATGAAAATAAAGTAATAGATTATTTAAAGCATAAAAAACTTATTTGTTTTACAAATAAGTATTACAAACAAATTCTTCACAAATAAGTCTTTACAAATAACAATTTATTTTTATAGATATTTTATTACCCGGCAAAGAACCAAAGGTGAGGAACTGAGGCGGTTGGATTTTGCGCTTCTTGACATTACTACCATTTTCACCTTTCTTGCTTTTCTTTCACTTGTCCAATTCTTCATCTGTATAGTCACTTGAATTTTCATCTGACACATCTTCTCTCTGTTTTTTTTTTGCGTTTTGCCCTGCCTGCTTTGTCATCTGCAGACTCAATATCCGTATGCATTGTTGCTCGATCTAATCTTGCTCGAGCTTCTGAGTATGTTGCTATATGAAAGCACAATAGAATAGTAAATAAGACACTAAAAACTTTAAAAACACTAAGCATTCAAAATAACTCACCAAACCAATAACGTATCGTTGAGGGATATGATGTAAATTGAGGGTTGGGCTCCATGCAATCTTGAATTGCAAACGCTTGTTTTTTGGGAGGTAGGTACGTAGGATAGACACATTTTGAGCCATCATCACTGATCCAATTCCAGGCAACAACACTTACTTCAACAAATGATTCGCCGTTTAGAGTATTAATAAGATCGGCAATAGCATATTTTTTCTCTGAAATTACATGTATACAATGTAATATAATGCCTTATCAGGTTAAAGAAAAATATACATACAAAGTTATAGCAGCAACGTTCGAGAAAAACAAAGATTTAAAAATAAATATTAAAATTAGTACTAATCCAGTTTATACACATACACACACACACACACACACACACAACAAAATTCAGAAAATAGTAAAGAACATTTTCATAATGCAGGAATAAATTATATACATATATTATATAAATCTTATAAGAACATAAATGCAGCACATATAAATGCAGAACGTATAGATGCAGAGCATATAGATACAGAACGTATAGATCCAGAACATATAGATTATATAGGAACATATAGATGCAGGACATATAGATTATATAGATGCACCACCACACACAATTAGCTTTATTATATACTCAACTTTAAAATGAATGTAGCATCGGGATAGCTATCATATTTGTATTGCAGGGTAGGATCGTATATTTTGTCTTTACAACTTCAATTGGCACAATAACATTCCGACGATTCCAGGACATTTCTCTAAGATTGTAAATACCGAGCTTACTAGATTCACATGGATAAGTGAAATAATTTTCTTTTATATCACAAATGTCAGCAATAATGACAATGTTTCCATTTTGAAGTTTCTGTATAGATTTGGCAGTGGCAATGCTTTCCTCATATAGAAAGTAACTGTCTCGTTTATAGACGGTACTCAAGGTGAATGAAGAGGATGAAAGAATTTTATATTCATCTTTTCCAAGCACTTGTCTTCCTGGTGTAAACTCGCTTGATTTTTGCGAGTATTCATATAGGTAATCTCTCTCAGCTAACCTTCTTGTAAGCTGTTGCAGGGGATTGCTTGGTGCTCGCAGTAATTTTTTTAATTGTCCTAAGTAACTTTCAAAAGGAAATGCACTGTAATCAGTTAGCACACCAAAGTTTTTTACATCATCGCACAAATGGAGAAGATTATGAACATTATAAACAAGATTTTTTATCAAATACTCCTTTATGTGCACACATTTTAACAAAATTATTTATCAGATCCTGAGCAAATTGTACGTATGACTCATTTCTACAGAAGCGTGGTGTAGACAAAATAATCATTGCGCATTGCAACATTAAAAATAAATTGTATAGAGTGGGAGATAGAATATCATTGAGAACGATGCAGCCAACGTAGAAAAGGAATAATCTCCATTCTGTGCCTTTCCATTTTCCAAGCTCGTTTAGTCCCATTTTTCTTGGTTTACGAGCAAATTCTGATGGAATATGAGCACGTAAGTTTTTCATTTTCTCAGCAATTTCAGCAATCTCCGTTGCTGTAAGGCGCATTCCTGATTTTGTTCTTTTTAAAATAAATGTCATAAATCTTTTCGTGACGCCTTCTAACACTAAATGAAAAGAATCCAGAACAAATTCTGTTACCATTCTTACAGGTATAATTAAAAGAGGGGATATTCCAGTGTGGTGCTCAGGATCCGACTGATTCACAAAGTCTTCATCATTACGTGGTGTGTGCGTCTCAGTGGAATAACACATTCTATGAAATTCATATTCTCCAGATTGAGTACATCTCTCACATGCATGATATGCTCCATGACCCACAATACATTTCAGATACTGTCTTGCAGGAGCATCGCAAATAAAACATCTGATATAAACTTCATGCATCACACCATTCAAAACCAGACCATCACTTTTCAATTTTAATACCTCTAAAATAAAGTCTTGCAAATACTTATTTACATTGTCTGGTTTACCTGATCCCAAAAAAATTCCGACAACAAACGGTCTGTCATCAATTAAATCCAAGGACCTACACAAAATAGGCCACACATCAGTGACACAGCTTTTGGTCATATTTATTCCATCAACATTAACATCCAATCCTATTTTGTTTGTGCCAAAATTTTTCAATCCACAATTTTGTAGGCGTCTTTCAAGTCCTGGTATTAATCCAACATGGACATAGGAACCGTTGCCGAATTCTACAATTGATGTTACTCTAGGCGTCTTATTGAGAGTCCGCGGATCTAAGGGCAATTCTGGATGATATAGTTTTAGTTTTGCAAGAAGTTCTCTGCACGCTTCCACTGTAATATTGTGTTTTAAGTTCCATTCTCTTAGCCATTGCCTGAAATTCACCTGTTCATCCTCATCATTGTCTTCTTCATCTTCATCACTTGAGTTACTATCTGATTCAATACTTGCTAACAAATCATGTCTCATATAAACGTATTCACTATTGTTGTCATTATTTCTTTGCCTTGAAAGCTGAAAATTTTCATTACTATGTGCAGATTCACTAATATTATTAATAGAATCTTGAGAGATATCTTGAGTCTCATGTGAATGTAAATTTTCATTGCTATGTGCAGATTTACTAATATTATGAATGGAATCTTGAGAAATATCTTGAGTCTCATGTGAATTTATAATACTATCTGCTGTAATCGCGTTTAAAATGTCCTCATCATCTTCTAATATACGAGCGAATACCTTCTCAGCTTCAGCTTTGGCGTATCTCCTTAGCCTTCGCTCCCCGATAGATCGTTTGTGTAACTCGGTCATTTCGTAAAACTCAATACTGTTAAAACAAATTTGATTTAGCTCTCGGCTAAAAAGTACAGAAAACGATATGTCATAGTAAAAATAACCGGAGTACAGAGTGGAAAAATAAAACTAAAATAACATAGTCTTTATGTAATTAAAAATACTTTAAATATCAAAATACTGAATAAAAAAAGATCATATAAAGATGTGTAAAAAATTTATAAATCGAAACTTTTATTTTCATAGGCCGATATTACATTTGTCGTACGACAATATGTAATATATATAGCCTTTAGAGATTTATAATATAATAAAAATAATAGAATCGAACCATCATAACCTTTTTAATGCATGCAAGATATTAATTATCTTAAGGATTAGCCTCAGAAAAATAATATAAAATTGTAACACAAATTATCATGTTACATTAAATATCATGTTATTTAAATTATTATCAAATACGTTACATCAAATACGTAGGTACATACACAGTTTACCACTAAAAAAGGCAAAATAATACAAAGATATAAAACTTACTATTCATTATTGAGGCTTCCGAAGCACATCGATTCTCATTGCTCGCTCTCTCTCTCTCTCTCTCTCTCTCTCTCTCTCTCTCTCTCTCTCTCTCTCTCTCTCTCTCTCTCTCTCTCTCTCTCTCTCTCTCTCTCTCTCTCTCTCTCTCCCTCTCTCTCTTTTCTTCTCTTCTTCTCTGATCACTTTCACACCGTTTTCGCCACGATGCGGACGTTCAGCTGACGGACAGAGGTGGAAAAGGAAGCCAGGGAAGGAACGTAGGAACGGATGATGAGCGTGGGAGAGGGTGGATGGAGATGGAGACTAGCCGAGAGAAGCAGCGCGAAACCGCGGACGACACTTTCACGAATGACTTTTTATTATCTTATTATTCGCGATATGCACGCAGCAACACAACCAACGGACGAGGAATAAGGAATAGGCCACTTTCATGCTCTCCTCCTTGTCGTCGAAAATACATCTGCACTTCAATTCAGTTAATTCAAGAAAAACGTATGCGTATAGGTTAAATAGATGAAATGATACCCAAGCCCAAGATGATACTAGACGATACTAGAAACTTTTGATTGGTATTGCTTGCGAGTCTTACGCCCTCTACGCGGAGAGATCAGGAGGTATACAGTTCGGATCTGAACGTTTCTATAACGTTCACGCGGCGTTTTTAGACTTAGTCTCCACACAGGACGTTTTTATCGTTAGAGAAAAAAACCATTCGGCAGGTTTACAAACAAAAAACAATTTTTAAACGTTTACATAACGTTTGTGTGTTGGTGGGGTCGTCCGTGTCATAATACCCAGTCTGCGCTTCTGCGAGTCTGCGACGACATCAGGAAAGCAATTGATGTTGGACATATAATAATCATGATGCTATGAATGCTATGAATGCTATTTTCGACTATGCAAATGTAAATGGTTTGAAATTGAACCCGGCTAAATCGAAGGTAATCATATTTGGTAGCGGGACTAATATCAGTAATATTGATCTGAATCTTCTATCACCTATTGTTGTCAATGATACGCCTTTACCATATGTAAGTGAAGTGAGGAACCTTGGAGTCCTTCAGTCTAACCTTTCGTGGAACAAGCATGTCATGCATGTCTCGCAAAAAGTTCACCATTCGTTGCACAAGCTGAAATTCAACAAGAACTTTCTTTCCACAGAACTTAGAATCAAGCTAGTAACGACTTTGATACTACCTCACTTAGATTACTGCTGCCTTGTTTATCATGGTTTGAGTAAGGAACTTAATCTGAAACTACAGAGACTTGTTAATAGCTGCATCAGATTTATCTTCAATTTGAGGAAGGACGACCATGTAACGCAGTATAGACGACGCCTTGGGTGGCTTTCTGTGGAGAACAGAAGACTGTATCATCTTGGCTGTCAGATGTTTCGAATCATGTATATGGGCTCTCCAACATATTTGAGCGAACTTTTTACTCCACTTGATCCATCTCTAAGAAGATCTAATCAACTGGCTAATTCTTCTATGCAAACATTTCATATTCCTGCTTTCAGAACTGAAACGTATAGAAGTTCCTTTTAAATATCCGGCATCTATTTCTGGCACTCTCTTCCAAGTAATATTACGTCAGCAACTACTTTCGCTACTTTCAAGAGTCTCCTTCGCTCTTACTTGTTTTCAACTGAATTCAATTGTTAAGTTCTCATTTAATCTTTATCTCCTCTAGTTATTAGCTTTTTCTTAGTGTTAGTTGCGTTTAGTTTTTAGCTGCGTTTAGATTAAGTTTATTCTGTGGTACTTTTTTCGTTTTTCCTAGTATTAAGTTGCGTTTAGTTCTAAGTTGCGTGTATACTAGTCAATTGTAATTTAGTTTATTTCTTGCGCTAAAATTATGTAATGTTATCTTTGCCCTTTAGCATTGCTTGGGCATAAATATACGAATCAATCAATCAATCAAAATCTCTCTCTCTCTCCCCCCTCCCCCTCCTCTCTCTCTCTCTCTCTCTCTCTCTCTCTCTTTCTCTCTTCCCCGAAAAGATATTAAAATGGTGGACTTCCACACCACCCTTGAAATTGGCAACAATCATGCGTCAGAGTATCGCCTCTCCATTATTTTCATGAGCGCAGGATATCTTGAAACCGAATTCCAAAATAACATTTTTGTGAAAATAAAAACTTTTTTTTAAAAAAAGAAATTATTTCAAAAATAATTTTTTAAAATTCGGTTTAAAAATCGGTAACAAAAAATAATACACATTATTGCCATCCCCAGAAAATTCTACCCTTGTTTCATATATAATTCTTTAAGATTCGGTTGAAAACTGTACATTTGCATAGCGAAAAAGCATTCATACATTTTTTTAAGAAAATCGGTCTATTAATAAAAAATTAAACCCATCGACACCATCCCCGAAAAATTCGAATTTCTGATACTGGTTTCCAAAAAGATCGCTAATAAAAAATTATACACTTTATGGTACTCCCCGGGAAATTCTACCCCTGTTTTATATACAATTCTTTAAGATTCGGTAAAAAATTAAACCCATCGACACCAAATTTGAAGAATTTCTGATACTGGTTTCCAAAAAGATCGCTAATAAAAAATTATACACTTTATGGTACTTCCCGGAAAATTTTACCCCTGTTTTATATACAATTCTTTAAAATTCGGTCAATTATTTGCCGAAAAATTGGAAAAATTTCGGATACCGGTTCCCAAATAAATCGGTAACGAAAAACTATACACTCTATAGCACTCCCCGGAAAATTCTACCCCTGTTTTATATACAATTCTTTAAGATTTGGTTAAAAACTGTAGATTTGCATAGCGGACAAACAAACATACAAACATACAAACATACATTCATTTATATATATATAGAGATATGCAATTGTATATATAGATATATATACAACATTTATTTCAAAATATTAATATTTTATCATTAACATTAATAATTCATTCAATATACTGATGCTAATAAGCATCTTTATGTAAATAATGCTACTGAATCTCATATAAATGTACAAGGAATTTATTACTGAAAAGTATTCATTAAATATTATGATAATTTGACTTATATAAACTATTCATTAGCATCATATTTAAAATGTATATTTTATACTAATAAACCTTTTGTTTATGAGATATTTCAAAAAGAAGATGTGAAATCTTTAATTTCTTCTTCACAAAATTATATTACCTAACTTAACTCAAGTGACATGTATCTAACCTAATTGGTAGCTTTATATCTTTTTCACAAAATTATATTACCTAACTTAACTCAAGTGACATGTATTTCAAAATAAGATGTGAAATCTTTAAATTAAATTGTGCCAATTGTAAAGAGAATGTGTATATTGCTTTGAAAGATAATTGTTATGCAACTACTTTAAAGAAATAAAACCCAAGTGGTATCTTCGTATTTCTATTCAAGGGTCTTCCTATTCTAAACCCAAGTGATAATAGCTTCTTAATTCTCTTTAACAAATTTTTAATATTACAAAGAATCATTTTAATTACAAAGAATTATAGAAGTAACAGTACAAAATAAAAATATTTAATTAAAACAAAATAAATAAATTTTTCTTGTAAAAAAACTTGGCGCTGCTAGACTTTGAAATTTAAACATTAAAATTTAAACATTAGTACTAAGATTTTTGATTGAATAAAAAACAATAAACATAATTTAGGGAAGAATGCGACAGAAGTAAAAAAGCAGCGCCAAGTTTTTTTACAAGAAAAATTTATTTATTTTGTTTTAATTAAATATTTTTATTTTGTACTGTTACTTCTTTAATTTTTTGTAATTAAAATGATTCTTTGTAATATTAAAAATTTGTTAAAGAAAATTAAGAAGCTATTATCACTTGGGTTTAGAATAGAAAGACCCTTGAATAGGAATACGAAAATACCACTTGGGTTTTATTTCTTTAAAGTAGTTGCATAACAATTATCTTTCAAAGCAATATACACATTCTCTTTACAATTGGCACAATTTAATTTAAAGATTTCACATCTTTTTTTGAAATACATGTCACTTGAGTTAAGTTAGGTAATATAATTTTGTGAAAAAGATATAATAATAAAGCTACCAATTAGGTTAAATACATGTAACTTGAGTTAAGTTAGGTAATATAATTTTGTGAAGAAGAAATTAAAGATTTCACATCTTTTTTTTGAAATACATGTCAGTTGAGTTAAGTTAAATAATATAATTTTGTAAAAAAAATATAAAGCTACCACTTAAGTTAGATTTTTGAATTTACAAAATACATTGCGTGTACTTGGCACTTTTTTTTACTTTTTTTGAAAAAGGTAATTTTGTACTGATATCACCTATTTTGTAGTGTTAAGCAAGAATCTGCAAAACATTTTTATTTTTTATTTTTAATTATTTACAAAATTAGCAATAACAACAAATACATAAAAATTAATAATATTTAAGTAAAAGTAAAATATACATTTCTCACAAAAATTGAAGAAACACTAAAATTATCTTTAAAAATAGGCAAAATTCGAACAGCTGTAACTTTGTTAAAAATGAATAAAATTTAAATTTCAAGCTTAAAGCGGGGAGCACACACTTCTGCATAACGCATAATGCGTAAGCATAAGAAAACTGATTGGTCTATTTCCTTATGCACATGTGTATAGACCAATCAATTTTCTTATGCTTACGCATTATGCATTGTGCAGAAATGTGTGCTCCCCGCTTAAAACCTCTACTTTCGAAAGGTTACTATTATTCGTCCAATTTTTATTATGTTTAGACATAATTTTAATTCAGCGAATTTTTATTATGTCATGACATAATTTTAATTGTGCCGCTAGGGAATTTTTAAGTCGATTCTTATGAATCAAGCTTGAATTCGATGTCTAGGTGTCCCAGGTTGCCGATAACGAGGTCCACATAGTACACTCCATAGTTTTTGGTGTCCAGGTGTATTAATATTTTGAATTTGATGTCCACGTGTTCCAGGTTGCCGATGACGAGTTTCAGATAGTGCGCTCCATAGTTTTCGGTGTCCAGGTGTAATAATACGTTGAATTCGATGTCTAGGTGTCCCAGGTTGCCGATGACGAGGTCCACATAGTGCGTTCCGTAGTTTTCGGTGTCTACGTGTATTAATACCTTGAATTTGATATCTACGTGTCGTATACATTTAGATTTAAAGTTATTAATACACCTACCCTGGTGGAAATAATTTTACAACAGTTTACGTATTTCTATGAAAAATTACAATCTTCTACAATAAATCACAAATTTCTACAAATTTGTGAAAATTGTAGAAATTCATGGTAAATTGTAGTAAATTGTAATAAATTGTAGTAAGTTGTAATAAGTAATAGAAAATTGTAACAACTTTTTTACGAACATTTTTATGAGACGTAGTAAATCGTAGAAGTTGTAGATTATTGTAAAAATCATAACTATTTACAACTATCTACAACATTCTGCGAATATTTTTTATGAGAACGTAGTAAATTGTAGAAGTTGTAGATTATTGTAAAAATCACAACTATTTACAACTTTCTACAACGTTCTAACAAATTTTTTTATAAAAATTGTAGTAATTTGTAGAAGTTGCAAATTATTGTAAAAATTACAACTATTTACAACTTTCTACAATATTCTAAAAATATTTTTATGATTAAATGTAAGATATAAACAAAATATACTTGTCCCACTCTAACTTATATTGCATGTGAGTGTGCACTAGTTCAGCAGTGCAGGAATAGAAACAGATCTTATTGAAAGTTGTAGATTTCAGCATAGTCTGATGTAAAAATTGTCGAACATGTCGCATATTTAGTATATATTTATCCAATGAGAAGGCTGATATCAAATCGACGTCAATTCAACGTCGATTCACCGGGAACTCATCGACATCGAAATTAACATAAAAACAGGGTGCAAGTAGAAACTTGTACATTGCCTTCCTCATATTTTTTAAATAAGCAAGTAGAAACCTGCATTGCTTCCTCTATTTTCAGCCATAGTTATTTATATTTATTTATTTTGGCTTCCTCATAAAGGAAGCAATCAAAATTATGGACCTTTAACCGCATATAAAGCTGAATCTAATTAACCAAATCTTAAAGAATTATATATGAAATTGGGGTAGAAAAGACTGAAAAATATAATAAAATTAGAAATAGATTGATATCTCCAAATTTGCGGAAGTTAATGCATAAACATTTCTGCAAAAATTCAAAATTTTATTAAAAAAGAACCCTTTGATTATTAGCAATTTTTGCTAATTTTATTATATTCTTCAGTTTTTTGTACCCCTATTTCATATATAATTCGTTTAGATTTGGTTGATTCGTTTTGGAGTTATAAAAATTTCGGTAAATTTGGCACACACACACACACACACACACACACACACACACACACACACACACACATACATACATACATACATACATACATTTTTTAAAATTGCAATTTTTTGACGTTTTAGAACATTCTGAACACATTCAGAAAAACAAAAAAAAAATTTTTTACGAAAACAAAGCTTCCTCTATGAGGAAGCAAAAATCAGCTGATTTCAATCAAATTGTTTTGGCATCATCGATTCGATAGCAATTCTGTAAGAAATATATATATATATATATATTCAACTAATAAATTGTTTCTGATCTTCGTTTTTTTGTTAAAATATTATATTCTGATATTATACGAAGATCAGAAACAATTTATTGTCCAAATAGTAAAAGAATATAAAAAATATATTTCGATGCGAAAAAGAAAACACTCATGAAAGATTTTTGAAATAAATAATTTTATAAAAATATTGAATTTTTATTTAAGACTACGAATAAATAAATAAATGGGACATTCCACGTCAACTGAGACAGAGCTATGTCCAAAATTTGTCACGACCAAAAAAATCGTTCCTGGGCTCAAAATGTTCGTACTCTCATGTACTTTCAAAGGTCATGTGGCGCTTGTGGAAAATTCAAAATGGCGGTCAATAGGGAGCTCATTAACCACATTAAATATAATATTTTATTTGGAAAATGACGATCCCCAGTCACGACCAAAAAAATCGTTTTAGGGCTGAAAAAGTTTGTACTCCCATGTACTTTCGAAGGTCACATGGCGTTTGCGGAAAATTTAAAATGGCGGATTAAATATGGCCGTAATGCAGAAATGTCACTTGATTTGGATGAAACTCGGTACTAGGGGGTTTTCGAGGTCGCTGATTCCGAATGTGAAGTCGAAATTTGGAAATAAAAGATGGCGGATCCAATATGGCCGATCGAAATGTAGAAATGTCACTTGATTTGGATGAAACTTGGTACTAGGGGGTTTTCGAGGTCGCTGATTCCGAATGTAAAGTCGAAATGTCGAAATTTAAAATGGCGGATCCAATATGGCCGACTAAAATGCAAAAAAATTTTTAACAATAATTTTGCATTGGTTGTTATAACTATTATTACGATTTTTTCTTGAAATAATAAATAGTTTAATTAGTTAATAATAACACGAAAAGAGGCGATGAGAGCCGTACATGCTTTTACAGAATTGCTTTTCCGGTGGTTCTTCAGTCGTTGAATACGAATTTATAGCTACGAACACGTATTTTTGAAAGAAGGTACCATAAAATTATTCAAACTATCCTGTCGGTCTCAGAGCGACAGATTTTGGCGCTACTAAAGCGACAGTTTTTTTCACGTGAATTAAGTGACATTTGTGCATGTCGGTCGGCCATATGGATCCGCTATCTTGAATTTCCAAATTTTGACTTCACATTTGGAATCAGCGACCTCGAAAACCCCCTAGTACCGAGTTTCATCCAAATCAAGTAACATTTCTGCATTTTGGTTGGCCATATTAGATCCGCCATCTTGAATTTCCAAATTTCGACTTCACATTTGGAATCAGCGATTTCGAAAACCCCCTAGTATCGAGTTTCATCCGAATCAAGTGACATTTCTGCATTTCGGTTAGCCATATTGGATCCGCCATCTTGAATTTTGACATTTCAATTTCACATTCGGAATCAGCGACCTCGAAAACCCCCTAGTACCAAGTTTCATCCGAATCAAGTGACATTTCTGCATTTCGGTCGGCCATATTGGATCCGTCATCTTGAATTTCCACATTTCGATATCACATTCGGAATCAGCGACCTCGAAAACCCCCTAGTACCGAGTTTCAACCAAATCAAGTGACATTTCTGCATTACAATCATATTTAATCCGCCATTTTGAATTTTCCGCAAACGCCATGTGACCTTCGAAAGTACATGGGAGTACGAACATTTTCAGCCTTAAAACGATTTCTTTGGTCGTGACAAATTTTGGGGAACGTCATTTTCTGGATAAAATATTATATTTAATGGAGTTAATGGGCTCCCTATTGACCGCCATTTTGAATTTTCCACAAGCGCCACATGACCTTTGAAAGTACATGAGAATACGAACATTTTGAGCCCAGGAACGATTTTTTTGGTCGTGACAAATTTTGGACATAGCTCTGTCTCAGTTGACGTGGAATGTCCCAAATATATAAACGAAATTATAAAAAAAAAATTATAAAAAAAAGAGCTGACACCTTCCGTACGTCTGTTAACAATAAGTGTACCATATGTAGACAATACGAAACGTCTTCATCAATCAATGTTGTAGCACAGTGCGGAAGGTGACTGACTCAAGAGCCAGGGGTTTCAGGTTCAAATCCAGCGGTAGTAAGCAAATTTTCTAAGTATAATATAAATTTATTTAATTAAGCTTGCACGTAATCAAGATTTTCAGCAATAAAATAATGTTCAACGAGAGAAATAAATTTTATATTTTATTTTGTAGTAAATAAAAGTCCAAAAAGTTGGTTATTCATAAAAATTTCTACGTAAATTTATGAAAAATTACAAACATGGCCCAAATCGCGTACTTTTGACGTAAAAATTACGTAAAAATAGCGTGAAAAGTTGTAATTATATTATAAGAAATTGTAGTTTTCGCATAATTTTTGCGTGAAAATTTATAAAATTATTTCCACCAGGGTAGACACCAAAAATTACGAAACGTACTATGTGAACCTCGTCATCGGCAACCTGAGACACGTAGACATCAAATTCGAGGTATTATTACACCTAGACACCGAAAACTATGGAGCGCGCGATCTGGACCTCGTCATCAGCAACCTGGGACACCTAGACATCAATTTCAAAATATTAATACACGTAGACACCGAAAACTACGGAGCGCACTATTTGGACCTCGTCATCGGCAACCTGAGATACCTAGACATCGAATTCAAGCTTGATTCATAAGAATCAATATATATTATATCTTCTATATATATATATTTTTTTTTTTCTATTTAAGTAAATTAGGTATATATATATATATATATAAGGTAAAATGCCCAATACTTGGACAGATTTTTTGAAAAAAAATTTAACCTCGTTATTTCAAAGCCAAAATATCGTTAATTTAATATTTTTTCGATTCCCACATATAATTTGCATATTTAAGAGACAATTAAAAAAAAATGGTTTAAATAGAGCTTTTAAACATTAATTAAACTTGATTTTAAAACGTGGTTATATACTGGAGTAGTTGGACAACCATTTTTAGTTGACGTAGTACTTGGACACTTTAAAATCCATAAGTTGGACAATGTTCCAATACTTGGACACATTCGAACCTAATAGTTGTACAATACTTTAATACGGGATATCAATTAGGTAAATGAAGTTGATAATAATAATAAAATAATAGACATAGAAGTGATAAATGCACATACATTCTAGTATTCATTTTTTTTTAAATTTTATTATTTTAGTACGAAAATAATGCACTTAAGAACAATAAAGAAGTTACGTTACATTAACAAAAATAACATTTCATACAGTGGAATCACATTTTTCTTTTTTATTTTAATTTTTGTTTGTAAAAACTCCATTTCCTCTAGAATTAATGAATTTTCCAATTCAGCTAATTCGGCATTCACTTTCTGGAGCCGCTCTGTTAAGGAACCAACATTTTCTTTGCTGTTTTCCGATTTGATTGCCTTCTTCAAATTCTGTATTTGTAATTTAAGTTCTTTCTTTTTTTGTATTTTTTTCTTCTTATTTTCATTATATTGCTTCACAATAGTTGTTTCTTTGTCTCTTATTGTTTTCGCCTTTTCCCTTTCTTGTTTGTTCAATAAAATTTGTTGCCCTATTTCTTTTTTTTCTGCTTCTTTCTGTTGCATCGCTATCAACAGGTCGACAACTACAGCCACAGTTGGGGTATTTTTAGATGTACTTTCTTTCTGTTGTCACGTCTGACGGTACATCACTCCAGCCACATAAATTTTTTCTTTTTATCCTTGTTGCACAGCACCTGAAAAACAATATTAAATTATAATACACTCTTTAATTTAACTGTCACAACAATCACTTAGCTGACACGCCCTTATGTGTTCTTAAAACAGCAAAGACAAGCCTAAAGAATATGACTGCCTAAAGGCTCATTTTCAAGCTTAAGCCCTATTTTCATAAATCACACTATGAACTTTGGACAATTACTTATTAAAATTCCCCAGAGTCAATAAAATTAACTGCTCATTGGTATTCATTGACTATACAAACCTTATAAGATTCATTATGCAATATAAGCTCAGTTTGACCGGGATCTAACGGAAAGAAATGCCATGTTCTATAAGAATGTATTAAGAAAATCGAAATAAAATATAAATCAATTAATTAAAAGCAAACCGATCATAAAAATATAACCTTTTGTGCCTGAAGAACATTACCACACTAAAATAATAATTATTTCATTAACATTTTCCAAACATGATTGTTATAAACAATTAATTTACGTTATTAACAGACCTAACTAATATCACCATTGGAACCCTCATTAAAGGTCCAACAACTTTTGTTAATAAATTTTTCTTATATCTTTTAAAACAAACTAATTAACAATAAAAATTATTGAAAAATTATTATTAAAAATAATTAATAAAATCACTACAGACACTTAGCAGAACCTGTCAAGTAATCCCACAAAACCCCTACTTAATATCTCTGTTCAATTTTAAGATATAATTAAAAATTATGGAAATCCATAATTTACAAAAATTTTAAACACCCTAAAATATAGTCCTCAATTACTTAAATACAACAAAAGAAATCCCATCTTTTTATTCCTTACCGTTTACGAGTTATAAATTATTAAAGTTTTATGTCCACCATCTTGAATTTCCTACCATTTAAACTTAGAAAGACCAAATTACTTTTACCTTAATATTTGACCCTTTTAAACATTTTAAGATTAACAAATTTCATTTTTGAACGAAAATTTTGACACTTAATTATTATGATAAAAATGGAATCCGCCATGTTTCTAAACACTGATAGCGTTAATCCCGATTTTCTAATTGTACTAATTAATTTAATAAACGAGATTGAAAATTATTCATTTAGCGAATGACTTCAGTACGAGAGACGAGGATAGTTTAATGCCAACCCGTAGAGAGTAAGACGAAGATAGCCATATAGATTCCTAATAAAATTAAAATAAAATAGAAAACGAATAGTCCGTAATAAAAACAATAAAGGCGCGTATAAAGAATAATTATTAGAATCATTTGATAGAAAAACATTTACTACATAATCATTTATTTTTGCAACCTATTTTTATAAACAATTATAAATAAATTATTAACTATGTCAATAAATATTTTTAACCTGTACTCCAGGTAATGTATAATAACTTTTATGTAAGTTAAAACATTGTCAGTCCATTAATAAAGGCTACACAAAATTCTAAAGAGAAAACCACCCGGTATAAAGCAAAAGTCCCGAAAACTGCCCCGTGACATAGTTGTACATCTATATCCCCAGGCAGTTCTCAGGACAGGGGAATTTAGATTATAATGTCCCGTAAATCACAATGGTTAAAAATCCTTTTTTATATACACTAATAACCTGAACATTTTTCCTTGAAAATAATATATAAAGCATACTTTTTAATAAACTCCTATACCTAATTAATCGAAGAAATACATACCTCTATTCGTGTCCCGACACCCCATAATAAAACTTATTCTTGTATAAACGAATTTCGATAACACGTGCACCCTCTCCATTGATAGCCCTATAAAAAATAACTACAACATTTATTTCTGCGAATGTTTATTTATAAAATATATATAATAATAGAAAACTAATTCTTGTATAAACGAATTCTAATAGCACACACACACTCTTCGTTAATAACTTTATAAAAATATATCAATATGTGAATTAAAAATCGCCAAATTGTTTAACAAATAATTTGTTACTAATAAAAACTTATATTAACAATAAAATTTTTTAATGTTATATTATACTTTAGTGAAAGTCCTGCAATATATTTCCTATACACCCTTATCGAATTCCCGACCGTTTCCAAGATATAAAAATAATAAGAATCTTATTACATAAACAATTTAATTTCATTGATCTGCTATACTAATGAGAATGCTAACCATTTCTACTCACATGTAATATTATTAACATAATATTAGACTCATTATCACTACTGCTAACAACACTTTTTATTAACATTGTTATTAACAAATATATATATCTATATATAAACACTTACTGAAATAATATTATCATCGAGCGTCAATCGCCAAAGCGTCACTCACGAACCTGAAAAGGATAGAATTGTATCATGCGCCACGTAGAAACTCGAATCCAAGCGAGATGCGAATATTAGTAACTGTTAGACAAGGAGAGCAATATCTTTGATGCTTTGGACATGCTATTAATTATTTTAATTGTATAATTGAATTATTCTACTTTATGTAAAGTATGTCTAAAGGAAGTTAAATAATATTTAACATATATTTGTATACTTTAAACTCAATTTATTAAAGATTTCTTATATTCTTTTGAAACAAAAATCATGTTGAGATTTTATAACGAAAGAAGATATTACTCTCGTTATGAATCGCTACTAGAATAGAAATAGAAACGAGGTCACTAAGTGACTCATATGAGTGGAATCCAGTCCTCGCGTAGAACCATATATGGACATGCCGAGGTGAAGCGAAGCCCATGACCATATAAGGTAAAGAATTTCAAGACACCACCTCATGACTCATTGCTGGCAAGCGAGCCGCACAGGTAGAAGTAGACTCATATCCGTTAGACACCGCCCTATGATTCATTGTAACGAGGTGCGGTCACCTCCCACTACCGTTTCCAGAAATATATAAAAGCACCGTTCGCCCACTCGACTGAGAGTGTGGAACGGGCCAAGAAACCTTACACATCGTATACTACTCGTTCCATCCTCCACATAAACCACTTGTATCTTGGAATTCTACAATAAATATTATACTCTTTTATATAAAAAAAAAAAGAAAAGGAAGATAAAATTATTGAAACACCTACCTTCAACGGACCCGAGGAGCCATAGTCCACATCGCCGAACAACAGCTATTTATCCTGGGGTTTTACCCCCTTAACAGCGGAAGAAGAACCCATTCGACGGAGACGTTCTGCCGGATCGAGCCACCTCGCATCACCCAGGACGTCACACCGAGCGAGACGCAGCAGCAACATATAAAGGTGTCGTCTATATCGACTATATGTCAACGCAGTAATGCGTGAAGGAAGGTTTCAGGTGTTTTGGTCCAACCAACTTACCTTAAGAATGCAAATTGAGAAATTCAATTGTGCATAACCTCATCGCGGAATGTCCTACGATAGCCTAACCATCGGGCGGTAGTGACTTCAAAAAGATAAGACGCATAGGCAAGATTCAGGTGTCTTGGTCCAACCAATTCGCCTTGAGAATGCAAATTGAAAATTTTCAATTGTGCACATAACCTCGCCGCGTAACGTCCTCCCAGCTAGCAAGTCTGTTTGGGGCGGTAGTGACCTTAAAATGGTAAGATGCATAGGCGAGATTCAGGTGTTTTGGTCCAACCAATTCGCCTTGAGAATGCAAATTAAAAAGTTTTTAATTGTGCACATAACCTCGCCACGTGTAACGTCCTCTCAACCATCAAGCCCGTTCGGGGCGACTTTAAAAAAGGGGTAAGATGCATAGGCGAGATTCAGGCGTCTTGGTCCAACCAATTCGACTTGAGAATGCAAACTAAATTTCAATTGTGCACAAAACCGCAGCGTAACGTCCTCCCAGCTATCAAGCCTGTTCGGGACTGTACTGATTGTAGCGACTTTAAAAAAGAAATTCAGTCTTAGTCTAACCAATTCGACTTGAGAAGGCAAATTGAGAAACTTCAATTGTGCACATATAATACGCATATGCAAAGCCAGGTGTTTTGGTCCAACCAGTTCACTTTGGAAATGTGTGATTGATAAATTTCAATTGCATGCATAACCTTTACTCATGACATCTTGTTTCAGAATATCATCAGGAAGGTAAATAATTTCGACCAGACTGGCAATCGACAACGATTGACTGAGAATGTTATCTGAAATTTCTAGAAATTATTGAGGAAAATATCCGTAAATATATCGGTTCAGCCAATATAATAATAATAATAATAATAATAATAGATGATGATGATGATGATGATGATGATGATGATGATGATGATGATGATGATGATGATGATGATGATGATGATGATGATGATGATGATGATGATGATGATGATGATGATGATGATGATGATGATGATGATGATGATGATGATGATGATGATGATGATGATGATGATGATGATGATGATGATGATGATGATGATGATGATGATGATGATGATGATGATGATGATGATGATGATGATGATGATGATGATGATGATGATGATGATGATGATGATGATGATGATGATGATGATGATGATGATGATGATGATGATGATGATGATGATGATGATGATGATGATGATGATGATGATGATGATGATGATGATGATGATGATGATGATGATGATGATGATGATGATGATGATGATGATGATGATGATGATGATGATGATGATGATGATGATGATGATGATGATGATGATGATGATGATGATGATGATGATGATGATGATGATGATGATGATGATGATGATGATGATGATGATGATGATGATGATGATGATGATGATGATGATGATGATGATGATGATGATGATGATGATGATGATGATGATGATGATGATGATGATGATGATGATGATGATGATGATGATGATGATGATGATGATGATGATGATGATGATGATGATGATGATGATGATGATGATGATGATGATGATGATGATGATGATGATGATGATGATGATGATGATGATGATGATGATGATGATGATGATGATGATGATGATGATGATGATGATGATGATGATGATGATGATGATGATGATGATGATGATGATGATGATGATGATGATGATGATGATGATGATGATGATGATGATGATGATGATGATGATGATGATGATGATGATGATGATGATGATGATGATGATGATGATGATGATGATGATGATGATGATGATGATGATGATGATGATGATGATGATGATGATGATGATGATGATGATGATGATGATGATGATGATGATGATGATGATGATGATGATGATGATGATGATGATGATGATGATGATGATGATGATGATGATGATGATGATGATGATGATGATGATGATGATGATGATGATGATGATGATGATGATGATGATGATGATGATGATGATGATGATGATGATGATGATGATGATGATGATGATGATGATGATGATGATGATGATGATGATGATGATGATGATGATGATGATGATGATGATGATGATGATGATGATGATGATGATGATGATGATGATGATGATGATGATGATGATGATGATGATGATGATGATGATGATGATGATGATGATGATGATGATGATGATGATGATGATGATGATGATGATGATGATGATGATGATGATGATGATGATGATGATGATGATGATGATGATGATGATGATGATGATGATGATGATGATGATGATGATGATGATGATGATGATGATGATGATGATGATGATGATGATGATGATGATGATGATGATGATGATGATGATGATGATGATGATGATGATGATGATGATGATGATGATGATGATGATGATGATGATGATGATGATGATGATGATGATGATGATGATGATGATGATGATGATGATGATGATGATGATGATGATGATGATGATGATGATGATGATGATGATGATGATGATGATGATGATGATGATGATGATGATGATGATGATGATGATGATGATGATGATGAGATGATGATGATGATGATGATGATGATGATGATGATGATGATGATGATGATGATGATGATGATGATGATGATGATGATGATGATGATGATGATGATGATGATGATGATGATGATGATGATGATGATGATGATGATGATGATGATGATGATGATGATGATGATGATGATGATGATGATGATGATGATGATGATGATGATGATGATGATGATGATGATGATGATGATGATGATGATGATGATGATGATGATGATGATGATGATGATGATGATGATGATGATGATGATGATGATGATGATGATGATGATGATGATGATGATGATGATGATGATGATGATGATGATGATGATGATGATGATGATGATGATGATGATGATGATGATGATGATGATGATGATGATGATGATGATGATGATGATGATGATGATGATGATGATGATGATGATGATGATGATGATGATGATGATGATGATGATGATGATGATGATGATGATGTGATGATGATGATGATGATGATGATGATGATGATGATGATGATGATGATGATGATGATGATGATGATGATGATGATGATGATGATGATGATGATGATGATGATGATGATGATGATGATGATGATGATGATGATGATGATGATGATGATGATGATGATGATGATGATGATGATGATGATGATGATGATGATGATGATGATGATGATGATGATGATGATGATGATGATGATGATGATGATGATGATGATGATGATGATGATGATGATGATGATGATAATAATAAAACAATCCGAGTGCAACTCGCCTTGAAACTATTAGAAAGACTATTTTTCCTCGAATACGAATATCCTTACAGGCAATAATATGATGCCAATAGGGAAAGCTGTAGTCGTGGTTATTATTTGAAAGGTCTTTCTTACGACAAGGATTTAAGAACTACGTCGAGACGGTAAGAGTCGTGATACGAGGAGTCGCTCTCCTGTTTGATCATACATATATGTTCGGAGATTGCATTTTGCTTGATAGAATCCTAAAACCAGCGGGTTACAAGGATCTTGTAGTCAGGCGGGAAAACGTCTTTGTAAAAGATCTTCCTTTGGAGGAGCGAAAGGTCCTGCTGAAAAAGTTATTCAGGTGTTTTGGTCCAACTAATTTGCCTTGAGAATACAAATTGAAAAATTCTTCCGGAAAATTTATACGGTAATAAATCCACTAAATATGAATTTAGAGGTTAAGTCTGTTCTAGACAGCACTATTGTAAGAGGACGAGCGTATGGTTCAGAAACCAAAATTGTGCGGCAATCAATGAAGCACAGAATGACTGCTGTCATTGCTGGAATTGCAAGGGCCTCGAGTTCTAGAAACTCGCGAGGCCGTCTCGCCGAAATCGACAGAATCCATACGGTCAATCGAAGGCGAGCGAGCAGAGGCAGATGTACAGTCAATAACAGAACTTGTCCTCTCAAAATCACATTACCGGTTGGAAGCCGGAACAAGCGCCTACGAAAAGAAATTAGTTGTAAGTAAGGTTGCCAATAGACTGGCACAGTCTAAATGTCAATGAGACAACTCATATATCCGAAAGAACCGCAATAGCCGAGCAGGTAAAGATACAGATTCGTAACAAATAGTGCAGCTATCGAGGAAGCAGGCTATTCCGAAGTATCAGCCAGTTTCAAATTAATTATTTCGAGAATTATCTTGTTCCCAAACCTAATAAATTTTTTACAGGTTAATCCTTAATCTAAAAAAGCTTTATAAGTTATAGCTTAATTTATTAAGCTATAAATAAAATACAGACAGAAAGCTATAAATAAAATAAAAGACAGAAAAAAGGTCAAACAAATTCTGGCTAAAGATAATTCCTGGCGTCAATTGATGTGAAGGACGCATATTAATTAATTCACATTGCTGATTCAGACAATATAAGTACTTGAAAATTTTGTTGAAGGTGTTCTTTATGAGCTAAAGTACCCGCCTTTGTGCAAAGCACGGCTTCGTACACTGTTGTAAAAATTATGAAGCCAATCTCTTACCTAAGAGAATTGGGCTACTTATCCGTTAATTAATTAATTGGATGGCTTTCTTCTTCTAGATGAAACATATACACGGAAAGACTGGTGCCCGACAAAACAATGGGCTGCGAAGCACGCATAAACACGTTGCGCGCGCAACGTAAAAAACTGTGTGCAACTCGACTTCTCCCGCTCAATCTTGCACGTCGATCTGCCGCGCTAACTTTGCACGGCGATTTCCCGTGCAAAATAACCCGATGATTTTTTGTGCAAATTAGAACGTTAATTCTGAATTAGTCAAATAGGATACTCAGTATAATGTCGCCGACCATATAGAGCCGACGAAAACCGCACCGGGACATACGCACTCTTCAACAATTCCACAATCGCGTGACGCGGAAAACACCGGGCAATTTGCAGCGGAAAACGCCGTGCTAACGTGACTTGAGAAAACACGTGTCTCAACCACGAAAACAGTTGGCAATAGAGACGCGATTTCATTGTACCAAAAAAACACTGACGTTCGATGGTATAGACGCGCCATCCGGTGGTCGCCGCAGCAACGTGTTTATGCATGCTTCGCAACCCATTGTTTTGTCGGGCGCCAGTCTTTCCGTGTACGGTATGTTTGAGAAACATACAAAAAACATGCAGTCCTCTGAAATTACTAGGATTCATAATGAGTGAGAAAAGGAGAAAAATGAAGCTGGCAACCAGAGATATGGTTCTTGGTTTGATTAGGATACGAGTACCTAAAATTAGTGAACAGCTTATAAATCCGAGGCAATTACACGATATTCCATTCGAGATTTTTGCCAGGCCCATATAAACCTTAGGTTTATGTTGTGTATTTTTAAAATTTGGTTGGATACACATGAAGTATTCTGAACAAGAAAAATTGATTGTGTTGCAGAGAAACACGAATTAAAAGAGGTTTTTGACTAGTGTTTTATTAAAAGTTTTTTTTTTCTTTCAAATTTGACTTATTGTTAGAAATACATTTGGATGCGTTACCCTCAGGCTGGAGGTGTTCCTTACCAAGCTCAGCGGATTCGCGGATATCGGAATGCCATATCAACTATCTTGAGTTCTTATCAGTGTTTTTGGTCTTAAGTAACTTGCAAAAATTAAGAAGATTGAGGGTGATGCAAAGAGAAGGATCTTTAAATCTTTACAATGTATATGCGATCCAAGAAAAGCGTCGAGACATCTTGAACCGGAAACAAAATTTGTGTCATCAAATACGGTTTCTTTTCGACGATAGTACAGAGGTTTTGTAAACCAAACATCAATTTATTTGCATCTCGAACCAATTCCAAATGTTTGCGTCATATCTCGTGGATAAGCGATTGAGAAGCGTTAGCTATTAACGCGTTTACTTATTGCTGAAAACAATTTCATTTTTTATGCAACTTCTCGGTTCGCGACTATACTTCGAGTTCAAAAAAGTGAGATTGGGAGGTTTGAGAGATATTGAAGTGGCACCTAAGTGGCCGATTCGGGCATGAAAGTGGCCCAGTGTACTTAATAATCTTGGATTCTGATTCGTTTTATTTGGAACCGAGTAAATATTTTCTGTGGTTCCTTGACAGGAAGTCATATTCTCTCTGGAAGAGGATTATTCTGATTGTCGGGGCGCTGTCAGAGAAGCGTCCGAGCTAAGAGACGTAGAAGCGACAGACATCATGTTTTCTTCGCGGATAGAGCCCTTGATTAAAAGGTTTCAAGGAAGTAAAGCTTCTTATGGGTATGTCTGATAGTTGTACATAATAATCTTGGGTAAGTCTTATTATTATAAAATCCAGAGATGATGGTGATCATAGCACAGAAAGATGTCCGCTGCTCCAATGAGCCAAAGATCTGAGTTCAAGTTCGACCAGAAATCATCGACTTTTATTCGCCACCTCTCAGAAGAACTTATTTAGTGAATAGGTAGCATATATATTATATATGTTATATATATTATATATAATGAATATATAATATATATAATAAATATATATATTATAATATATTATATGTGTTATATGTATATATATATATAGGTACACCAACAAACGCCTTAAAGGGTAATCTCAAGTTCTGGTCTAGGTTTAAGGTCTATTGCACACAAAATGCGAGAATGAAGAGAAGTAAGAAAACTGCATCCTAGCATGCCACTGGCCAAAATATGATTCTGAGGATCCCAGGGTTGTATTGGATCATGGCGCTGGGGTGATATGAAGACATAACGGTGGAAAAACTATTTTAATAGTAGTAACGCTGTTTGACAACGTATGTAGAATTGACACGGATGTGACCAGTGCATATAGCACCCGCCATGCCTCAACTTCGGCCGATAAGCGAAGTGGCGTCATCATAGACGTTGTTAGAAAGGCGGCAGGGTGGTCGAGAACGTTTTGCAAAAAATAAAAAATAAAAGCACAATTAGAGCCAGGCGCAGTAAATGGTGCGCAAGATATTAATAATAATTAAAATATATATTATATATAATTAAAATATATAAATATATCGCTAAATCTAACCTCAGCTATACAAATTAAGAATTTAATTGTCCTTTTGTTTAAATCCTTTGGAGTGGATATTAAATGGATATACGCTAAATGCGGTTAAAATTTATAAATGTATAAATTTTTGTTGTCCTTTTCACGGAATCTCAGGCATAATCTATCTGCCGTAATAACTTTTAAACAGCTACCATATGATCTCGAGGAAGAGGCGCGCAAACAATTATATGATTAAACGAACTTACTTGTAAGTGAAGTTCTATCATAATTGTATGAAGCGCCTCTTCCGAAGAGATCGGTCCCACCCAGTATATACCCAATTCTAATATTATTAGAACCCTAGATATTACGGCAGCACTTTAAATAAATGACCAACGGAACGGAAAGCTAACCCTAGCGGAAAGTTTTAGAACTTTAAAACTGTGGTACATCGGTACATAGTAGGGGCTACTACCATATGATCTTGAGGAAGAGGCGCGCAATACAATAGATGAATTTTGGACGATTTGTGTAAAAACTTGTAACATTTAACTAAAAAGTACAAATTTTAATTAGCCATAATTGTAATACATTTTTTAGCTGTACAAACAAATTGGTATTTGTTACTATTTGTACAAAATTGTAGTATTTTATGAGAAACTAAAAACTGAATTGGATTCTAAGTTGCAAAGTTTTACGATACGTAAATTGTGGAAGATTTCTGTAGTCATTTATAAATAATTGTAGTATTCTACAAGTAAACAGATATTTTAATTTTTTAAGATTTTGTTTTTTCTTAACTTTTTAATAACTACGAAATATACTACTTGCAATAATTTTCTGATTTAAGAGCATTGTAATTTATGGTACTATTGCGTAGATATTTCTACAAAAAAATAATTATTTCTACAAAAAATTAAATATTTCAACAGAAATATACAAATTTCTATTTTAAATCAAATTTTGTAGTTATTCATAGAAATTTTTTCCGCCAGGGATATCTCGGAAAATATTGATTATTAAAAAAAATAGTTATTATTAAAATAAAAGCTTATTAAATTGTCTACAAAAAAGGCAGGTATTATTCAATTTTTTGACATCTATAATAGTTTGTACAATTTTAGGCTGTGAATGTCGCGTGAATAGCTAGTGAGCTCCAAATACTTTCTATATTATACAGTGTGTCTAAAAAAAGGGTTGAAAACTTACTGGGTAGATAGTATTCATTATATACCGAGTAAAAAGTTTAATAAACATAGGTCGGAAGCTCTACCATTTATGAGATTATAAACATTTTTGTATATTATTATGTCTTAATAATAATATCTGAATAATACCTTTTTTGTAGACAATTTAATAAGAGCTTTTATTTTGATAATAATTACTTTTCAAATAAAATCAATATTTTATGAAATATGCAAAAAAATGCGAAAAAGAGTGCACCGTATTGTTCAAGATAGCGGCCAACGCTCACCTTCAATTTTTCAGGATTTTAGACGTTCATTAGAAAACCTATACAAACATCTCTACCAAGTTTCAAAACTATTGGAATTATTTCGTCCATTTGCTTCAATCGGACCTATTTTGACTGGACTAGGAGGATAAATTAAAAATGTAGCGAATGTTTCTTAGTACACACATTTCACTAAACAAACTTTTTTAAATACATTTTTTCGCGGATTAATGCTTATTTGATGTTATGTGAAAGTTACATATGAACTTAGTGTTGCGACAATTATATAGACTAGTATAACTAAAACAATTACAGATATTGTCTATCGTGATTACAATGAAGTAGAACAACCTCTTAAAAAAAAGAATGCGATTTAACTTATTAAAAATGAATTGCATGCAAGTGTTTTATTACTATACTTTGTATTAATTATAGTGATAATGTAATGCCAGAAGCGTCTATTTCGACGGGACTGGTTTATATAAATACCAGAAGCGTTTATTTCGACGGGACTGGTTTATATAAATACCAGAAGCGTCTATTTCGACGGGACTGGTTTATATAAATACCAGAAGCGACTATTTGGACGGGACTGGTCCACATAAATATCAGAAACGTCTAATCCGACGGTACTGATAGTAATACGAACAAGAAGCGTTTGCTCTGACAGTATTGCTAATAAAACATTTCCAAGACATTACATTTTTATTTATGCTATTATAGTTTATTTTTAATAAAAATATAATGAGATGAAATATATATATGTAAGTGTAGGGAATGGCCTCAGGGAATATAAATATCGTCCGTATCAAACACTTTATTTAGACCGATCATTACAAGGTGTTCTGCCTCGCGAGTAGGCTCTCTCGCTCGATGCCCGGGCTTAACTTCGTCTTGTCTGCTCGCCGGCCGAGAGAACTCTGCCCTCTCCGCGATCAGCGTTCTTACGAGCTCCTTCGTTCGACTTTGACTTCATCAACAATGCCTACCACTTGTCGCACATAAACACGACCGCATCAACGGTTTGCGTGTCGCCCGTTACTAACGTCTAGGAAAATCGCTTACAGTTCGGCCATCCTGACTTTTTGACCGACCCGGTCAAACTCACCCGAAAAATCCACTCTCGCACTTACAATTTCCATTCGATCCATACGTACATTCACACTATAGCTAAGCATTCGTCAGTCATTAATACAATATTAAACGCATAGATAAGGACGCATCTGATCCGGCGCTAATACACCGGTATACGGTCGCTGTGTCAATTGAAACCCGTCGACGTCCACCACAACATAACGATCATGGTCTAATACTTTCTTCACTACATACGGGCCTTTGAATTTCGGCAACAACTTCTTATTGATTCCGGCCGCTGTCTCAATATTTCGAATCTCAACATAGTCGCCGACTTTGTATTCGCGCGCGGCCTTCCGTCGCAAGTTATATCGCTCAGCGCCTTTCCGCTGCTCTTCGTCTATTTGAGATCGTGCTTTCTCCCGAAGCAACGTAAAATCGCGTTCTTCATGCAAGTTCTGATTAACCACATCGCGCAGCGCGTCATTCGGCTTTCCTCGCTGTTCAAGACCAAACAATAGGCGAGCAGCCGTCTCACCCGTCGCACGACAAACAGTATTGTTGACGGCAAACTCTACCTGTTCCAAAACACGATCCCATTTCGAGGGCATCTCGCTGAGTTTTGCCAACATCGGCGTTATTATTCTATTAAATCGTTCGACCTGCCCGTTCGCTCGTGGTGTGCCTACCGCTACCAAAACATGCTCGATCGCTTCGGCTTCCAAATATTCTTTGAACGCGTCGGACGTGAAACAGGTTCCTCGATCGGAAATCAAACGCTTCGGTCTACTATACGCGCGGAAATAATCATTAGATCGTAGTCGATTTACAAGGACAGAGTCTAATGAATTTTGTAAACGCGTCAATTATTACAAACACTGGTTTACCCGACAAATGTCGCTTGAGCGTTTCAAACACTGAATTCTCGACGGGACCGAATCTAAAAGTGGCATTTTTCCTTATTATATCGTACAATGGTTTCGCTAATACCGAGAATCCGGGAATAAATCTGCGAAAATAACTCGCAAGTCCGATAAATCGTTGCATCTCTTTCACATTACGCGGTATCGGGTAATTAAGCACAGCCTCAATATTATCATCACTCGGTCGAATACCGTGTCGGTTAATACAATATCCTAAATACTTAATTTCTGTTTGCACAAAATAACATTTATCTAATCTAAATTGTAACCCGTGCCTGCCTGCTATCTCAAAGATTTCCGATAGGATCCCGATATGCTCCTCTAGATCCTTAGTCGCGACCAACATATCATCCATATAAACTTGCATTTGGTTTTCTCGAATCAACGACTGGAAAACGGCATTTATATATCGGCAAAACACGCGCGGCGCGTTCTTCAAGCCAAATGGCACACGCATGAATTCGAACTGGCCCAGGGGCGTCACGAAGGACGTATACTTTATCGACTGCTCGTGCACTTTCATGTGATAATACCCGTCCTTCAAGTCTAAGCTAGTAAAATACTTCTTACCCCGCAAGCTATCGATATTATCGTCGATCCGTTCCGGTGGAAAATTGTCGCGTATGGTAATTTTGTTCAGTTCACGAAAGTCCACACACAGTCGGCAATTGCCATCCTTTTTTCTTACCAAGACAATCGGGCTTGCATAAGGTGAACAGCTCGGTCGAATAATTCCCTTTCCTAAAAGCTCATCTAGAATCCCACGCAAAACCTCTTTATCCGCAAATGACAATCTACGCGGCCGCGAACTTATGGGCTGCTCGTGACTAAGCGCAATCACCATTTCAAACTCGGGCATAAAATTCCCCTCTCGAACATTCGCCAGGTAACGCGAATACGCTTCGCAGACCCGCATGGATACATCTTTCCCTACAGCCGGATTCACTTTCAACTCGTCGCAAGTTCGAGCAAAGTCATCGCTGTATTCGATATGCAATAACTGGTCCATCGCGCGCGCCTCCTCCACCCCGACGACCTCGAGAGTTTCCCCGAATGTAACGCGTAAATGCGAGCAATTCAAAAAATCTCTTCCCAACAGAACGTCGTACACCATCGTATCGCTTGGCACCGTATAAAATTTCATCCCAAAACGCACGCTATTCACTTCCAAAACCCCGCGGAATACCCCATCGATCTTTAACCTCGAGCCGTTAATTCCGCAAAACTGACGGGATTCGTCTTCCTCCGGCAGACGCGACTCACCCGGGATCACATCGCTCCGCACGAGGCTGATCGGCGAGCCCGAGTCGATCAGCGCATCGACAACGTAACAACACGACTCGTTGTTCGTATCCCCCGGCGAAATCTTCACACGAGCCATGTAAGGCTTCGGCACCTCGATAGGTTGTACCATATTCATGGACGCCGCTCGCGCGAAGTCTCTCACCGTCTCCGCCGCTAAGGATTGACTCCGCTTCGGGCAGTCCCTCGCTATGTGCTCCACCGATCCGCACACGAAACACGACCTCACCGCCGCCCGCGTGCACTGCGCCGCCATGTGCCCCGTCTCCTGGCACCTATAACATCTCGTCGGTCCTTTCCGCACCGTCGACATCTCCGTCTTCCCGTCGCCAGTCGCTCTCGCCTCGTCCCTCCTCGCCCCGGTACCGCTCGACCGCCCAAGATCCAGCTGGATTTTCTCGAACGCCTTTAATATCTCAGTTCCCGTCCGGTAATTCATTAATCGGGCTTGATTTTGTAATCGCTGATCCACCACTCCCTCGATCAAATAATCCACTATCTCGTCCTCTGCGATCGGTATGCGGTTGGCCAAAATCATCTTGTCGTGGTAATAATCGCAAAATGATTCACCCCTTCTCCACACCCGAGACTCGAACTCTCTTCGAAGAGCTAATTTTCCCGGACGCAGGTCAAACATCTGTTCCATCTCTCTCAGCAATTCGTCCACGCTCAGCGTCAAATATTCAGCCCTCGAATAAAACCACATCAACGCCCGTCCTCTCAGCCGCGAGCCAATCAATATCCTCACCGCGTTTTCGTCCAATTCGTATGTGTGTCTCAGTAGCTGCAATTGCTGCCTCCATCTCCAAAAAGCATTATCCGTCCCGTCAAATTCCGGCAACAATTCCTTCACATTCCGAACGCCGCCGGACATCGAAGTCGCACTGCTACCCGCCGCCACGCTCATAGCCGGGGAACTCCGCAGCATCTCCATCTCTCGTCGGAGCAGTCTCTGCTCCGTCTCCCAGAGCTCTTTCTCTTTACGCAGGAGCTCAATCTCCATCCTTAGAATCGCGTTTTCGCGCTCCTCCAACTCAAGCCCCGCGATTCTCGTCCGCTCCCCTCGCGCCGATATCTCACCGTCTCCCGCCAGCCCCCCGACCTCCCTCGTCGGCCGGTGCCCGTCTTTCGAACCATCGGCCTCCTGCGAGGTATCCTTCCGTCGCTCCGCGGCGAGCTCGTGCCACACCTCCGAACTATACTCGTTCAATCGTTTAATTAATTCGGGTTTCGTCCCGCTCGTCGGTAGTCCCCGTTCGCGAAGAGCGTCCTTCAATTCTATTACGGTATATTCGCTTCCCATCGTGTCAAATCGTTCGTCTCTCTCAATCAAAGCCATATGCACTCACTCGTGTCACAATCCCACTTCTGATGTTGTAGGGAATGGCCTCAGGGAATATAAATATCGTCCGTATCAAACACTTTATTTAGACCGATCATTACAAGGTGTTCTGCCTCGCGAGTAGGCTCTCTCGCTCGATGCCCGGGCTTAACTTCGTCTTGTCTGCTCGCCGGCCGAGAGAACTCTGCCCTCTCCGCGATCAGCGTTCTTACGAGCTCCTTCGTTCGACTTTGACTTCGTCAACAATGCCTACCACTTGTCGCACATAAACACGACCGCATCAACGGTTCGCGTGTCGCCCGTTACTAACGTCTAGGAAAATCGCTTACATAAGGTAACATAATTTTGTGATGTGTATCACTTGGGTTATAATTTTTCGGAAATAAAGATACTACAGCTTAGATTTTTTCGAGATTTTTTGAGATATATAGATTATGTCTACCACTTGTTACTTATATTTTTTCGAGGTATAATACTACCACTTTCTCTTTTTTTGAGGTAACAACATATACACTACTATGCGTGTACTTAGCGCCTTTTTTTACCTTTTTTTAAAAAAGGTAATTTTGTACGGATAATGAACACTTCTCTACACTTTCTTGCGAATTCTGCAGAAATGTTGCGTCGAAGCTCAACAAGAGGGTTCGAAAGCATTTCGATCTGAGGAGCAGAAAGTCTATGAGGAATTGGTCCTTTGTACCACATATTCAATATCATAGTACGCATTACACCAAGACATTCTAGATGTAAATAATCAAGAATGAAGTGATGCACAAAATCTAAACCAACAATATTGATCAGTCGTGCCGGTTTTAGCAACATTGGCGCTCTGGGCAAGATTATCATGGCGCCCATTCAAAGACTTGAAATTTCGCTGATAAAGTACTTCTGCCTTTTGGAGGTTTTCGATATCGTTGATTACGAATCTCAGCGGAATCTGTAGTTAGATTGTAAAAATTTTTAGACTACATAGCAGCTTTACTAATCTAAACGGATATAAACGAATGAAATAAACGCATATGTATAAAAATTCAGAGAACTTTCCTTTAGCTTTACCCAGAGCTAACGACGTGGACGTAGAAAGTTTTTGTAGCTCCTTTTTTTGTTTTTGTTTTTTTTTATATTTTTATATTTTTTTAATTTTTATTTTTTGTATTTTTTTTGTATTTTTGTATTTTTTTCCGGTCTCCTAGAGGACAGGGGCCCGATTCTCTAACGAGAAACGTATACGCAAACTGTGCTCTAACAGAAAGGCTGCCAATTGATTGGCTATCGCACAGTTTTTAGCCAATAAGCTTGCAGCTTTTCTGTTAGAGCAGAGTTTACGCATACGTTTGTCGATAGAGAATCGGGCCCCAGAGCTTAAACCAGAATTTTTGGGAGATTACGGAAGTCTAATAAAATTTCACTTTTCGGGCTTTTTTATCGGCAAACACTCGAATCAAATCGGCGAAATTCAAGTTTGCGGCAATTTCATTTTCAATTGAAAGAGTAGCTAGGTTAGTAAGTCTTGTCTGTGAAATTGTTGAACGTAGATATGTTTTTATTAACTTGAATTTCGAAAAACTGCGTTCTCCACTAGCTACCGTTACAGGTATAGTTACTAAAATGCGAAACGCAATCCATACATTTGGATATAGCTCGTAAATATTGCGCTGTTTAATAAAGTTTAAAACGTAGATAGGAGTAATATCATCGTTATCTGGAAGAAAATTTTTAAGGCTTATGAGTTCATCACACAATAGATAACCATCTATATCGGAATCGGAACCAACAGTAAGTTTTAATTGGAGATCAGCACAGAATTTCAGAAGTTTATTTTTTTCAGGTATTTTTTTTATATTGTACAAAAAAGACCATGTTTTTGAATAATCATGTAACTGTTTGAACCTTTCTTTCATTGACATTAAAGAGGTGTCCAACAATTTATTGAAGAATTCAATTTCGAACTTTTTTTCTGGGGACTCGATAGGTTCGTCCGTGGCCATTTCACCAGCCTGGCGTTTTATGCGTCGTACTCTTTTCATTGGCTTAAAAACAGGCTCGATTTGTAGTTCATTCGCCAGGTCACTTGCTGTTGAAAGAGATGATCAGTGGAGTGGCTCGACGGCGAAAAACACCATCTCTCCGTTCTACAAAATCCTCACAAGTGCGAGCAGGACTTTCCAAATCAACGAAGATTCTTCGATTGTCAGAGGTAACACCGCGAACAGTGCACCTAGTACAGGAACTAAAACCTGTGTGCGATACCGTTCCCATTATATAACTCTTCGCAGGTGCGTCACAAACAAAATAAGTACCGTCTAATAATACTGTGTGATTCCCAAATTGGAGGCCATGCTCGATAAGATTATTAATTTCTTCAATAAAATCTTGCAAATACTTATTCAAATCGTTAGGTTTCTCTTCGCCATAATATATGCCTATAGGAAAAACTTTCTTACGCAGTTCAGGTATGGATACTACACTGCATAAAATGGGATATACTTGAGCAGATGAACTTTTAAATAGAGGTAATCCGTCAATATTCACCAATAACTGAAAAATAGGCACATTTTTTAAATACCTAGGAGCAATTTTTAATAATTGTTTTTTTAATCCGATATGCATATAATATCCTGGTTCGACGATTTTCTTTTTCAATTTTACTTCCGTTTGAAGTAACGTTCGCGCACTTGTGGGGAATCTGGGTTCTAATTCATCATCGGCAAAACACTCGTGGTTCTCTTTTAGACCTGCTAACAAGTCAGAAATTGCTGCATGAGTTACATTGTGCTTTAAAGCCCAACCACGAAGAAATTTAAGAGTCATCAATTTCGAGGAAACTGATTTTTCACTAGATTGAGAAGAGCTCGAAGAATTAGGTGGCGATTGCGGATCTTGGGGAGAATCATCAGGGTTGATATTTTCGTGTAAAATATCACCTTCATCATTACCCTGATATTCAAAATGAGAAAGGTCAGACTGTTCAGAAAGTTCAGATTGTTCAGAAAGTTCAGAATGTTCAGGAAGTTCAGAATGTTCAGATTCGTTACATAGAAAACTCTCTGAATGTTGATAGTTAGAGAAATCAGGCTCGATAATATGTCTGTCGATGGCATTGTCATTTGAGGAATCCGTTGAATTGCATTCTTCATCATCAATTCTCTTTCTTTTGGCCTTATTGGACAACATATAAAATGGGATATCTTTCGGTATGATCTCCTCAGTACAAACTGAAATAAATGTATAAATGTATACAAGCAATAATAGAGGAACAAATACCTACCATAATTATTATTAAAAGAATATAAAATAATCAGGTATAATGCTTAGAGGGCCCCAACGGTCTAAAACCGACCATAATAAGAATTTTTTAAAATAATTATTGAAAAGTAAACAATATTGAAATTAGTACACTGAATTAAAATCTATAACTACATTTATATTAAATTAAAAATTAAAAAATAAACTTAAAATTTTTGGTTAAATCCAATTTCCGTACGCAATAAATGAAATGAAGAAGAAATTGTGCCACAAAAATCGTGAATCATTTTAATAAATCAACTTCAGGCATATCTCGGGAATACAAAAAATTATGCTTGTAAACATATTTCTTCGCTAATATCTCTACTTCAAAATTCCACATAATTCATGGGTGCTGCACCACATCTTCCTCATTCCATTTAGGAATATATTTGGAATTTAATTCGATTTTTGAAAAATCTCATTTATTCCAAAAATATCGAGTGAAAACGATGCTCAAATTAACAGCTGGAGATAGCAGCCGGGGGCAAAAAATAATTCAACGCTCTTAAAATGTTTGGAATCTTAAAATGTTCAGAAGTTCATTGCTATGTTTATAATTAGTGAAGGAGTCTTTAATATCAATGATCACCTTCGAAGGTTAAGTATATTAACCTAACTTTTCTTGCTTTTTACTGTAAAGCAAAAATCAACTATAAATATATATAAATAAAAAATATTGAAAGTACATATATATATATAAGTTATTCATAAACCATCAACCAGAATAATTAAATAAAATTAGAATACATATAGTATTAAGATACACGTCGGATTCCTGTCGAGGTCGACCCGGCATCTTACGCCAATTGGCGAACCGGAGTTACGCCCGGATTACAATTCGCCAACATATATATATTTTTTAAATATTTTTCTCAATTATCATTTATATATATTAATTTCGTAAAATTCGTAATTTATTGCATATCCCCGCAGGGTTCGCAATCCACTACCAATATTACCCTTCTCCTCTCACTTTAACCCTTTGGACCAACGGCTTAACGTCTCTTTCCGAAAGACGGAGCCCAGTTTTCTCCGCACAAGAGCCTATCTTGCACGGAGGGACGCAGCTATCGGAAAAACATTCCATGCTTCATAGCTCTAGTGGACTCGAACCTGGTTCCTCAGATTACGAGTCTGGCGCTCTACCACTAGGCCACACTGCCGCCCCATTTATATATATTATTTTAGTATCATAAAAAAACACTATTTTTTTTACTACAAATATAAGAAATATCTTACCACTTCTGCCCAAAAATAAATGTAAATGTGTAAAAAACAGTCTTTCCGTAATTTCCACTCCAAATCACACTCTAGAAAAAGCTTTCCTCATTACATATTACAGATCAGGTTCATACGATTTATAAAGATATATCTGAAATGCGCAACGCTCACAAAATTGAACTTCTGCAATAAAATAAAAATAAAGTGAAAATACAACAGAAAAAATAACACAATTTTTAGAAATATAAAAATAATATTTGAAATAATATCTTATCACTATTGCCAAAAATTAGAAACATTCTGACTGTAGTTTGTAGTTCAGCACGAATGCAACAAATCATCCTTTTAAAGCCTTGTGTCCACGATGCTAGAACTTGGTCCGAGATCTCGGGCCGACAAATTTGTAGCTAAACTTACAGTTTTTAAGTGGCAATTTTATTGGCTACACGGTTCTCGGACCGAATTCTAACATCGACATAAGGCTTTAAAGATCACAAAAGAACTTAAAGATTAGAGTTCAAAAGATATGGAATATTACAAAATCCACAGTAAATTTTGAAATTAAATATTAAAATAATGATATAAGCGGGGAGCACACACTTCTGCATAACGCATAATGCGTAAGCATAAGAAAATTGATTTGTCTATTTTCTTATGCACATGTGTATGGACCAATCAATTTTCTTATGCTTACGCATTATGCAGAAGTGTGTGCTCCCCGCTATAACAAACAAATAAATTCATATGCAGTAAGCAACGTAAGTCAATTTGAATCGATTTCTAGGATATTATATTAAAAATCTATTAAATATGTATTACACACATGCGTTAGACACGAAATCTGATTCAATACATCTGCATATGAGAGAAGTAATTTACAACTTTGCTTATACTTCATTACTTACCAAAATTTCTTATAAAAAGTGTATTTTGATGGTGCATGTATCTTAACTTAAACAATTTAGCTTACATCGCACGTGCTCGTAACTCGTAACTCGCTCGAGTAATATCCGCCACATGATATATTTCTCGACTGTTCCCGAGACCGGCGAGACTCGAGAGTTCCTTTCGCGTATGCGCATTTGGTAAATGATTGCTCATCGCGATATTCAAAAAAGATTGCCAACTTGTGTTTTAGGAATAATTATATAATACTATGATAATTATATTTGACTATTATAGACTTTCAAATTTATAATATATAGGATTTTCTATTTTAATTGATTTAGTTGAATATCTCTAATTTAAGAATATTTCAGAGAATATTGTAAAATATTGTAAACAAAAATGTTTAATTCCGAAAGGAATACATTACATCAAATAAATGCAATATATATGTTTATATAAACGTTAATAAATATTTATAAAACGTTATATATTCGTTTATAATATTTATAATATGATAAAATTGCTGAAATTTAGGCTACAACTACATCATCTATCGTAACGCCTTGATCGTGGTCGTAAGCAATGAAGTCGTCGTAAACCGTATGTCTATGCCAATATATCTATAAACACATTTTTCTTCGCACGTCGAGGGGGGTTTTTGGATTTTCCCTCGGATGAGGGAGAATAGGTGTCTTCTGTCCAAAGACAATCTGACACATACAATGTAAACCAATCCAATAGGAATTTTAAACCTTGCAGATTGTGAATCCTTTCCGATTCCCAATCGTGCAGATCATTAATCCCATAGGGGTGAAACCAATATACGAAAAGTGGAAACAAATATGGCCGATAAGAGCAAGCGAAAACAGGGATAAATACATGCGTGCGCACGACGTCATTTTCCGGGAAGTGCCGATTATCACCGAAGCATGTTCTGTGCCGAAGCTAAACCGAATGAAATCCCATCATCCCGACATTCCCGACGTACATACTTAAAGTATTGCGACTGTTACTGAAGAAGAAGATTCTTCTCCTCAGTCCACTGTTTACTTCCACGTGATGTTCGGCAATTGTGATGACTCGCTAAATGGTATGAATTTCTTAATATAAATGTTTGAATAAAGTGTCGTACATATTATATATATTATTTTATCGCGTCTTTTGAGGTTAGGGTCGATTAATTTATAAATACGTAATTATTTATAACGCTATATTTATTATTTCTATTCCTATTTATTAGTAATCCAGAGAGGAAACAGATGGGAGGTCAAGAGAGGATCCAACAAAAATCTCAAGAAATTCTTCAGCAAAGCCGCCACCGTTATAATCGGCGCATCCTCTAAGCAACTAGGATCTCCCGTGGACGACTCGATCTGTTCTCGCAACTCTCGAACGATTCGAACATTCGCAGACTTACGGAATATTCCCTGCATCCCACAATAACATTGCCTTGCTCACGCAATCCTGCGCCGTCTTGTCGGAGTCGACCGTGATCGTCTTGCAGTCGGTGTGCGTGTCGTTGGCATGGTACATAACTTGAATGTTTGTGTTCGACGGCTCCTTACTTTTTTAAGTAAGTAAACATTGTATTTAAGTGTACTTTGCATACATTGACCAGTGTCAATAATATGATTGTTTTCAACTAATTCTCTAATTCTATTTAATTTCAGCTATCTTTATCATAAAATATGTAGAAAGGTCATATCTGACATGGAAAGGAATCTTTTTGTGGAAAGAAAACGTTTTTGCCATGTCAATAGAATGGTTTCAACGGTGCAGTTATTTTATGTAAGTTATATTTACACAATATTATCAAAAATAATTATGTACAACATTTATGTGACAAGTTTGTGTAAACAATTATTGTAACGATTATGGTTTCATATGCTTTTGTAACAATTTTCCAGGAGTTGCAAAAGATCATCTACATATGCAGGATGGTGTCTTCTGTTGGCGGAGTTGTCTGCATAATGGCATTTTCGCGTGGAATGGTTAAATAAGCAAGATGACATAATGTGATGTTCGTATATATTATTACATAGTATGTAAGGTATGTAATGTCCCGATTTCTTACATGCATACGAGTCATTTTCTATAATATTAAAAATATTATGAGTTCCATACTTTTGTTGAAATTTCGTTTCTTTGAAATTGGGGTCATTTTCTTATTTCCTCGTAGTGTCAGTTACATCATATGTAATTTTTTTGTTATTATGCCTCTTCGCAAGAAATTTTCTTGCCAGTTTCCTAAATGCAATAATGGGTATTACTGGTGCAAAGGTGGGCTTGAAAAAGTACAAAATAAACATTTTTATAGATTCCCCACAAACTCAGCCGTTATAACGTGCAATGGAAAAAGATTTGTAGCATCAATCTAACTGAAAATTGTCGTAATAAATATATTTGCGAGGATCATTTAAAAAAAGAAGATTTTGTAAATTTTACAAAACACGCATTGAACCCTTTCGTAGTTCCTTCTCAATTACAAAGTGACTCCAATTTATGTCCGATAGAAATTTCAACACCTTTCCAAAATGATCCGGAAGCTAGTAATTACTGTCAACCACTAAATTCGGTAAATTCACTTGTATCCAATGATTTAAACAGTACGTCTACCGTTAGTCAAGCTACTGCTGACAATATTTCCAATAGGATTGATAGTAACATTGCCTCTGAAGATATTTCTGTTAACTTAAATGTAGAACAAAGTTTACATACACAGATTGATAGTAACATTGCCTCTGAAGATATTTCTGTTAACTTAAACGTAGGACAAAGTTTAGATACACACATTGAAAGCGTTAATGATAACAATTTTAATAATATTTCATATACTACAAAGTCAAAAAACTTTTGTGAGCAAGATTGTATTTGTGAAGATGCAAATTGCCAACGTGGCGATAGCGATGACAATGACGATACAATAGTTACGGATAATTTGACAGAACGTAATGAAATTATACCAACAAGGAAACGAAAAACTGGTTTCTTGACAGAGGCAGGAATATCTTCGAACGCAATGACACCGACTAAACGTAAAATGTACAAAATTTATCGTAGAACAGTTAATAGACTATGTAAAATCAAGAAATCTCTTCAGAACAAAAACGACGATTTAAAGAAATTACATAAACTATATAAAGACAATGTTTTCCAATGCATAGAAAATCAGTAAATACTGTGACCCAAAACTTTATAGATTCGCAGTTACGAAACGTTGATCGCACTCCAGCTGGAAGAAGGTGGACTGAAGAAGATAAAACATTTGCCTTATCCGTTTATAAACGAAGTCCGCGTGTTTATAAATATCTATCCACCTTCTTCCAGTTGCCATCACCTCGAACTCTAAAAACTTTACTTTCAAAGGTTCCTAAACTGAACTATTCAAGAACATCGAGACACGAACTCTTGAATGGATCAATTTCGAACAGTTAGATGTTCAGGACTGTTTTGCCCTTTCATACGTATCCGGCTATCTCGTTAAAAAATTGCCTTTACCAAACGAACATTGTTCAAATTGCCGAGATGATTTGTTTTTGACGCAACGTCAACATCACTTGTTTACAGCTTTTAAAGAACACGGAGAAAATGACTCTTTAACGTATGCAAGCGATCGGGTACTTACACTAGTCGAAAATTTGCATAATAGGTTGTACCATTTTTTAGATCAGAATGGGCATACGTCCCATTTAGAATCGGCTTTCAAAGCTGTATTCTTTTCCAATTACACTAGTGATTTCTGTGATGTACATCACTGTGATAGCTTGATTATTGATAAAGCTGTAACGTTTTTAATATTTAAATATGTTAAAGACCGTAAAGTACAATCACAAGCTCTAAGTTCCGGACATTATAAGAAAATGAAAAAATTTGATTCAGCGAAATGACCACATTTTCGTATTCAATATTTTATTACAAGTTTTCCCAGTAGAAAACTGTACATTATTAATACTTTAGTATTTTGATACTTTAGTATTTTATTTCAAATAATCAGATTTGTGCTTTTCGTTTCTTACCATAGTTATTACCAGGATATCTAATATAATAATTAGCCAATTTGACCGGCATCCATTTTTCCGTGGTTTGGTGCGGAATTCTTTTATTTTCCTTTCATATTTTTTATTATATCGTGTATTTTTATATTTAAAAATTAATGTTATCATAGCGTAGCTTATATAGTATATAAGCGGTAAACCGGTTAGATTATAAGATTGTTGCATATTGAACAAAAACAGAGCAGCATATATTTTCTGCTTATTTCCATCATATTAATTTATAGATAAAAAATTTTATTTTTTTGTTTTATTTATCAGTTATACTTATATTATAAGAATTGTCGATATGTGCGAATCATATTTAGACAAATATTTGTTATCGATGTCATTTCGTTTTATTTATCAGTTATAAGAATTGTCGATATGTGCGAATAATTTTTAGACATATAGGTATGTTATCGATATGTCACTTCGAATCTACGACTCATATCAATCTTTAATAAATATTATATATTTATTACCTACTTTGGATTTTATTTTAAACTGCACCTAATTTATGATATCGTAATTTACGTTTTAGCTGAATTTCTTGCACAGTTTATTTTTTCTCTTTTTCTCTTCAACGTAAAAAGAAAAAGAAGAAAGATGGACTGCAAGAAGTTTAGCTAAAATAAACAGACCTAAAAATATGAAATATACGGCATATGTATATATATATATATATATATATATAGTACTATCTAGTACCAAGCCAAGCCACTGCGAGCGCTACGATCAATTTTGTGTTTCCTTCGTTTAACACGGAGCTTGCTCTTCTCATTATATATGTTCTGTGATTAATCCATAAGGAACTTAATCAAGAAAAAACTTCTTCACGAAGCATATATGGGACGAAGGCCGGGTCGGATTCGAACCACGGACCTTGGTGTTACCAGAGAGAAACCTGAGAGCGGCCATCCCCGTTTCGGGGGACGCCTAGAGTCCCTATAATAAGAGTCTGGACACTGCCGCAAGTTTGACAAAGCATGGCGTCGTAAGTGGTGGGGATAGTGCTTACAGAGTATAGCACGGTGTAGCACTGAACTTAGAGTTTAGTACATGTGTAGATGCTGAGTGACTCGATCATTAATATCGAAGTGGAAGATAGTTCTTTTAAGTGTGAGGTAATAATATTATAAAAATATTGTGAATTATAAACAAGTAAGACAAGTGACTTATAGTATAATATTATGAAAGATTAAGTAAAATATATAGAAAGAAAACATAATGCTGTAACAGAAATCACTTCCTAACCTTTAATATTGTATTCATTGTTTATTACAAATTACATAAATTTTGTAGAAAATGCCTGGCTGTTGCGTGCCTAATTGCTTCAATTCCACCAAAAAAGGATTTTCGATGAGGAGTTTTCCATCAAACTTAGAGCGGAGAGCAATATGGATGGAAAATATTAATATTCACAGTGGCCAATCGCGAAAGTGGGGCGCAACTAAAAACTTATTTGTATGCGAAGTAAGTAATAAATTGCATGATTAAAGATAGAAATATAACGGTAATCTTGGATAATTTTTGCAGGCCCATTTTTCGGCAGAAATGTGGGAAAAGGTACGAGTGGATGGTAAAAAAAAATTAAAGGCTAATGCCGTTCCAACAGTTTTTTCAGCTGTTATTCCAGCTGTTATTCCAGCTGTGGAAAAAAATGCAGATGTATGTATTGGTTTTAACTGAAATTTTTAATAGCGTTATGATAAAGTAAGTTTTAAAACAGTTTTAATTTTTATAGATTTGCGATGATGTTCCTGTTGAAATGAATATTGAAATGGATATACCAACAAGTGATTCAATGACTGGAGAACTTGATGAAGCAAAGAAAAAATTAGAGAGAGCAAATACTATTATCCGCAAAATTGATAAGACAAACAGAAATCTTCGGCAGCATGTACGACAATTAAGGAACTATATTAAGTTGTATAAGGAACAAAGATTTCCTGTGGCACAAGACTTGTTGCAACATGTTTTTTATAAAGATCAGATAGAGTATCTAAGAGCTAAATATAAAGGACGGTCTGTACGCTCTATACGTGCATGGACAAACGAAACCATTAAAAAGGCACTACGGCTCAAACATACATGTGGGGATAATGGGTACAGAGAATTACTACGTCAAGATATTCCTTTGCCTTCAACTCGTACTCTACGCAGACGCTTGGAACATATTACTTTTAAAGATGGAATTTGCGATGAAGTTTTTGACTTATTAGGGGAGAAGGTATCAAGCTTTCCTGATGAACGGTATAAAGATGCATGCATTTGTCTTGATGAAATGAGTTTAACACCAGGTCGACAAATAGATCCTTGCACCAATTCAAGTATTGGATATGCTACAATCCCCGACAAACATGGTAACTCTTTGGTTTAGAAACTTATATTACATATTACGAGGGTAAGTTAATAATTATCTGCACTTTATTTCTATAATTTATTAGAACAACAGTAGAGAATATAAAATTGTATTATTTTTCAATATAGTCCCCTTACTTTTCAATTCTTTGTTCTTTTTCTTTACGTTGAAAAATGACATAATTGTATGTTCTCTACTATTGTTCTACTAAATTACAGAAATAGAGTGTGGATAATTATTGAATCACCATCGTACATATTGCAAGTTTTTGAATGTTTGATTTTAATCTATTTACTTATATAATTGCGTGTGTGTGTATATATATATATATATAGGGACGATGCCTTTTGCCACGCATGGTTTGGTGTTTATGATTTGCGGTATATTTATACGATGGAAACAAATTGTAGCGTACTATTACACTCCTGAAGGATTTAATGGTGCAATTTTAAAAGAAATTATTCTTAAAATAATTGAAAAAGCCGAATTAGTAGGTCTTAAAGTTCACAGTATTACATCTGACATGGGAGCGCCGCGGTTAATCAAAGCATGTGGAGAGCTTTCGAAAATATATCTGCAACAAAGTATTCCAAAATTAGAAACTCGGTGCCGCATCCACTAGATAACAGTCGAAAACTGTTCTTTTTTGCTGATGCTCCACATCTTTTGAAAAATCTTCGATCTGCCTTGGTGAATAATAAAATTATAATATTGCCACAGAATTTCGCGGAACTGTACGAACTATCTTCATGCATTGTTAAATGTGCACATGTCGAAGATTTAGTAGCTGAGCAGGAAAACGTCGTGTTTAAATTAGCACCAAAATTAGATAAGGAAACTATTACTCTTACGAATTTCAATAAAATGAAAGTTAATAAGGCAACCGCTTTATATGACAGAGATGTTAGTAGTGCATTGAAATTTATCGGAGAAGAACGTAACATAAACGAGTATAAAGTAACTGCTCTATTTATTGAAATTGTATCAAAATGGTTCAATTTAATTACTTCTCGAACTTGTGCAACTGCATTAGGAAAAATAGAAGGAGAAGAAAAATCGCGAAGAAAATTTGATGAGAGTATAGAGTTTTTGAAATCAGTTATTGATTTATTCTGTAATATTAAAATTGGACAAGATGGAAAATTTAAACCCGTACAATGCGGTATTATGATCACTACTACATCTCTCATAGAACTGACAAATTATTTAATTAATGAACAGGGATATTCGTATGTGTTAGGGCGCAAGATTCACTCAGGATTGTGTTGAAAACTTGTTTTCAAATATACGAAAGAAATTTCCTGTGCCCAATGCATTACAGTTCAAACAAAGCTTAAAGATCCATAGCGTTTCACAATATTTACAAGTTCTAGGAAACACTAATTACGAACAAGACGAGGGTGCCTTAGTAGTTAATTTTTTAACAAATTGTCCAAAAAAAAAGAATCGTGAAATATCGTACGAAATTCCCATAATTCCTGCTCACATTGACAAAATAGAAATTCATATGGACAATGTTCACTTAAATGTATTATATTCTCTTGCTGGTTATATTCTTCATAAAATTTCTAAACTGCCGACAGTTTGTAAAACTTGTATTGATTCAGCTGGATCGACAACATTTGATACCAATATAAAGTATTCCAAATTAGTACATTTAAGGTGTTTTAAATCAAAAACATTGTTTTTTGTTAACACGGCAACTTTCAAGTATTTTCATGATATGGAAATTATTATAAGAAAATATCTACCTTATGTTAAGAATAAAAATTGTGATTTAATAGAGTTCTTCACTGTAAAAATGGCTGATATTCGTTGTAATGCGCTGAAAACTTGCTGCGATTTATTTAATAAAATAATGAAACGATACATTACGTTTCGCATAAAAATTGATTGCCAAAAAGGGAGATTAAAAAATAAAAATTTTAGTAGCAAAACCATGGCAAGACATGCTACTATTAAATAACATTATTTACTTTTAAATTAAAATTGTATTCGTATTTTTACACAAATAAAACTGTTGAAACAAGTTTATTTCTTTATTGTTCCATTTTTACCAGTTGAATAATACCGCGCGCTAAATATATATATTCGAGACATCTTATTGGTTCCGCCATATTTTGTCAACGCCAATAGAAAGTATGACAACAGTGTCCAGACTCTTATTATAGGGACTCTAGGGACGCCTGTCCTAATCTGCCCTCTGACAAAGTGGACGTCAACTACGGCGTTACGCTCGGTAACGATACATGGGTTCGTGTCCGTGCTATGGTTCGTGTCCGAACTACTCAGATGGAGGGGATATGCTGGTCGCGCAAGCCGCTCCTCTATCCGTGTATGTACGCTCGGCATTCGGCAAGCTTCGAACGGGAAGAGAGAGACAGACATACGATCTGCTGTCTTCTTCTCTCTTGAGCTGTAACGTTGGTCGGCGTTGCCGCTTAGCACGCGCTCCGGCTATTCCACGCATTTCGGGTATCACCTCTCGTGTCTCGCCGTGTGCCGAGTCTCGAGTCGGCAAATCGACGATGCGCTATGTTACATTTATGTTTATTTACGAGTTATAATTGTTATATTTATATAAATATTGCAATTATATTTACAAAAAAAATGCAAATAAATAAATAAATTTTATTAAACATAAAATCGCGTATGATCATGTACTTCGTACTTCCGTAGTTTCCGTACCGTTAAATATAAACATAAAATTAATTAAATAAATATTTATAAAAACTAAAATTCGTAAATGTAATGATGGAAATTCCCGTTCCGGCCAATATCCTTTTTCATCTAGAAAAAAGTCATATTAAAAACATTAACTTTGACATAATATTTAAATTTAATATTTAGATGCATAATAATAGAAAAATATTAACTATCAAAAAAAAGGTAGTTTATAGTGTTCTTTTTACTCTTATTAAATTTGCCAAATCGCGAGCACTAAAAAAGGGATTGGAATAAAATAAAAACAATTTATTATACAAATAATGCACACGGTTAATGTTTCGACTAATATATTTAGTCTTTTTCGGAACGGATTATTACGAAAAAAGAAGATAAATATCAAGAAACATGATAATTAATAATCAATAGGAACAATGATAATGATAGGAACAATGATGATAATTAATGTTCATTTCTAACATACTAAAACATTAAACATTAGTCTAGACTAAAACATTAAACAATCACCTAACAATATAAACAAAATAAACAAATAATCTAATTGAATCACAAATATAAAAACGCCGGAATAATCGAATGAAACCATGGCAAGATAAATTTATATTTATATTGAGAAGTGCTAAAACTTTTTCCGTCAGGAAGAGAATGTAAAAAATTATTAATGGGGGTATTCTGATTTAAAAGATTTTTAAAATACAATATATTTTGCAGGATTTTTTTATAGGGAAACGAAGAAAGTGAATAACGTTAAACTTTGCATGTTCACTTCACCTTATTTTAAAATTTTATTTTTATTTTTTAAGTAACAAAAATGCTGAAGACAGGAGAAGACAAGAGGTAGGTGAAAGAAGCGCTGTTATAGAAGAGGTTATACCAAAAAAGGGAGGATTAAAGGTGAAGAAGAAAGAAGAAAAAAGTAGTTGTAAAAACTCTCGAGTTCCGGGTTAATGGAAAGGAAAAGAAGAAAGGTGAAATAAAGCTATGACACAAGAATTGGCGGATTCAGAGGTTCTAGGAAAGGGAAGTAAAAGAAGTTAAATAACTAAGGAAGGGTTAAGCCAATGATGAAGAAGAGAGAAGATGAACAGAAGAAAGGTGAAGAAAAGCGATTGGCATAATCCTGGAACAAGGATTGACGAAACATCTGCGTAAAAGGAAAGAAAAGGTAAATAAAGATGGAAATAGGAAAGGGAGTAAATGAGGACACAAGGCTTGGTGAGAAGAGGAAGAGGAAGAAAATGTGGAAAGAGGTATGAACGTTACAGTTTAAGAATGGACGCCGCAGTTTTCTGGAAATATTAGAATCTTTGGAGGGCACGGATGCGAATACAGGTAAATTGGTTATGCAATGGCAAATAGGAGGTACGGGAAGATAACTAGAGAACGCGCGAGCGCGCGCGGAGGAAGTAAATGTTGCTTCGGAGGGAACGAGAGAAGAAGAGCTGGGAGACAATTTAGTAAGAAAGGAGAGGAGCAGTGCTGAGAAATTTGGCAAATAAGGAAGAGGAATGGAGCGATTCGAGGGCACAGAAGTTTTTTGAGTTAAACTAGGAATGAACTCAAAAGATCAAGTAGAGATTAAGATTAGGAAGATGATATTGAAATAGAAAAGAAAAGAAAAGGAGGGAGGAACATATAGGGAGGTGTGATGAGTTCGGTAGGGAGACATAGGAAAGTATTAATTAGGAAGCAAGAGATTTGTTATTAGTCGAGTTTATTATATGTAAGTGTATGTAAATATTTGAGTGTAAGAGTTTTGTCAATATGTGTTTGGAAAATAGGATAATGGTTGTAATATTAAGGTAAAGGTAGGGATAAATAAAAAGAGAGAGAATTATATATGTTTTGTAGTTTTAAGATTAGGCTTTGAGTTTCGCACGCAGAAGTTATGGAAGATATGAGTTTAAAGTATATGATAGGTTCTGGAGTATAAGGTTTATAGAGAGAATGCATAGAATTCAAGTTTTATAAGTTTTAGGTTGCAAGAAAATTATTTTAGAGATAAAGCGAGATAATTTGTTCTTCCTGGATTAAAGGAGATTTGAGAAGCATTTAGAAATATATGGAATATTATAATATTAGTTGTTGCGCGTTGTTGTATGAAGGTATGTATGTGTGTGTGTATAGGTGAATAATGTCCGTTTCTTGGCCTACTGCTGAAGCGGACTAGATTCAAATATTTTTGAGTTTAGGTTGAGAGTTTAACGTGCAAATAATGGATTTAGTCGTTTAGGGCTAAGGGATGGTTTTTCTAAAAGAAATTTAAGAAAGTACGGAATAATGAATTAATAGTTGCACGCGTTAAGTTAAAAAAGTTGGTATGAGTGTGTATAAGGCATATTGTAAACCAAGTCCATTTCTTGGCTTTTTGTAGCTGAAATTAAATAAATCTATCTAAGTAACAAAAATGCTTTTCCTTTCTATTATATTATAGGTATTCTGGTCACTAGAAGGTATAAATGACAAATGGTGTAAATAATTCTAGCTGTTCTATAGGTATCTGAAACGCAAAAAGCTAAAATTTTCTTATTCAAAAGAAGTACATTATGTGGCTATCGTCTGAACTAAAACTAAACCAATATTTCCATTCTAGGCAGCCTTTTTATCAAAAATATTATTAATCAATATTAAATAAACAATTTACGGTCTGAGCTTGGATTTTATAGTAGCCTAATATAATATTTTTTATATACTATATTTACATTTTTTTTTCTAACTTAATAAACTACCCGCCGACTAAACTTGTCAGACTTATAACACAGCTCCTATTGGAGTAGTAAAATCACCTCACTCCCCTCTAATTAAATAGATTTAAATAATAGTAAAGAATTTACTACTCCAACAGGAGCTGTGTTGTAAGTCTGACAGGTTATGTCCGAACGCAGTTTATTAAGATTGGAAAAAATATACGTGTAGTACACAAAAAATATTATTAGGCTATTAAGATCCAAGCTCGGACCGTAAACGGCTTATTTAATATTGATTGATTGTATAACGGTCATAAAACGGGGAGTCTTATTTCTCTTATATTATTAAAAATATGATAACTTTTTTTAAAATTTTGTTAGTATTTTATTTAAAAAAAAAACTAATAAACGTATAATGTTTATTCTAGTTCAGACAATAACCACACTTATTCTGAATAAGAAAATTTTTTGTTTTTGGGTTTCTGATACCTAATAGAACAGCCAGAATCATTTACTCCGTCTGTCATTTACACCTTCTAGTGATCAGAATATAACAGAAAAAAATAGCATTTTTCTTACTTAAAAAATAAAAATAAATTCTTAAAATAAGTTTAAATAAGAACATGCAAAGTTTAACAATATTCGCTTTCGTTGTTCCGCTGTAAAAAATTCCTATGTTTGAAAAATACTTATTTTTAAGGCCTTTCAAACCAGAATACGCCCTTAATTTATTGTTTGTTATTAATATATTGTTATTAATTATATACATATAAGTATTAGAAAGCATATGGTATAAAATAATTTCAATATTCAAATTATTGTAGAAAAAAAATCAATTATTTACATTTTCTTCTGTGTACGTGTGTATGCGTGATGTTATTGACAATAGTTTCTTTGCACGTTTACATTTCTTTTACAGATTTTTTACACGCTTAATTTTCACAAGTGTGATGTCAAATACAGACAAGATGTTTGTTTATCTGTTATAAGCGTTATTTGGAATGCAAGATTTTAATAATCAAACGTTTTTAATATTCAAACATTTTCAAACTGCAAACGAGGGACAAGCAATATCATCTACACAGCATGTAGCCTTAAAATACTATGATCTTTTCTAGCAGCACTAAAGTATAATTTGTCCGCCGACATTACGAATTTCTTCTGCAGCAACACATAAAATGTTGAACAGTTTCCTCGAATGGTTGTAACAACGTCTGTGTGTATGTCCTTGCATTATTAATTCGTTAAGGTAGTTCACATTTTCATTCTAAAATAATAATCCTATTAAAAAATGTTTATTCTTCTTTAAAGAAAATGCTGTCTCAAATGTTATTCTTTCAAAAAATTTTGACAGACTTGGAAGAAAGAGTTTATATATAAGTATATAGAGACAGAAACTTATCTTAACTTTTAAAATATATTTTAAATTTCTTTAATGCATTTAATGCGCGTGTGAGTATGAAAATGCAATTTGTTTTCCTAAATGTGATAAATATTATTTTTTAAAAGCTTAATGACAATAATAATCAACGGCAAGACGTTTGTGTGTGATAAAAAATTTACAACATAAAAATACACAAATATATATAATTAAATGTAAAATATGTGTGTCTAATTAATAATATTCACGATGTTTAAAAATACAAATTGGATTTTCATATTCACACGCGTGTGGCCGGGGCGTATTAAAAAAAGAGGTGTGGCCTCGGAAGGTTAATGATGCAAGAGCATGCAGACGTTGTTATAATCGTTCATGAAAACTGTTCAATATTTTATGTGATTCTTGCAGAAGATATTCGTAATGTCGGCGAATAAATTATACGCTAGTGCTTCTAAAGAAAATCGTAGTATTTTAAGACTACATGCTGTGGATGATATTGCTGGTCACTCGTTTGCAGATTGAAAATGTTAAACGTTTGATTATCAAAATCTTGTATTTGAAGTCACGCTTATAACAGGTAAATAAAAATCTTGTCTGTATTTGACATCACACTTGTGAAAGTTAAGCGTGTAAAAAATCTGCAAAAGAAATGTAAACGTGCAAAAAAACTTGTCAATAATATCACACACACATGCACACATAGTAGAAAATGTAAATAATTGATTTCTTTATTATTACAATAATTTAAATATTGAAATTATTTTGTACCATATGCTTCCTCACACTTATATGTTTGTAATTAATAACAATATGTTAATGACAAATAATAAATTACAAGGGCATATTCTGGTTTGAAAGATCTTAAGGACGTTCTCCGGAAAATCGATTTTCTCTAGATTTTTTTTAAAACTGTGAATATAGATTAATTTAGGTGTGCTTTATGCGTGGTATTTCAATACCTCTTACGGTATTAAAAATCGAGATATTGAGCGTCAAAGTTTCAACTTTTAACATGGAATTCCTATTCTGAGCTATTCAGCAAACGAAAAAAGATTGAAAAGAATTAAAACAGGATTGCCAGGAATTCCATTTTGTCAAAAAAAGGGATTGAAATAGTTTCAATATAGAATAAACGGAATTCAATGGAATTCAATACGGAAATTTTTAATTCCTAGCAATTCCTAGTTTGGCATTCAATGGTATTCATTTCATTAACGGAATCAATGGTATTCAATGGAATTCATGACGAAACTTTCCAATCCCTAACCTGGCATTTAGTGGTATTCATTTTTGTTACGTTTTTTGTGTCGGAATTAGATGGGATTCAAAAAAGACAAATTTTTTCCAAAATAAGGAATTCCATGATATTGAAACTATTTTAATCCCTTTTTTGGACAAAATGGAATTCGGAAAGTCCTTAATTGAATTCCTGGCAATCCCGTTTTAATTCTTTTCAATCTTTTTTCATTTTCTGCAGAAGAGGAGAGGCGTCAGTTATTACTTGGCAACGCCGCATGAGTTCTCACGCGTGAAGTTAACTTTCTATTTTTTAGTTGTTATATGTAATATTTTGTATATAAATAATAAAGGGTCAAAGCACATAACATGGCGTAGCGATACGACGGTCGTAGTTCCCGACCTGACAGATCAGGATACGCCAAAGCTTGTGCGTTGCTTACGTCCACGACTACGACTGTCATATGTGCTTTGGCCCTAACTTTAGTAAAATAAATTTTTCTTTTTAAGCAAGTTGAGCACGACTGGAGCCGGAAAAGGTCTTTAAAAATAAGTATTTTTCAGGAATTTTTAATTAGGTGAACAAAGAAAGCGAATAACGTTAAACTTTGCATGTTCTTTTAATCTTATTTTAAGAATATATTTTTATTTTTTAAGAAAAATATTCTTCTTATCTATGTTATATCTTGATCACTAAAAGACGTAAATGAGAGATGAAGTAAATGATTCTAGATGTTCTAAATAGCAGAAATGTAAAAACCAAAACTTTCTTATTCAAAATAAGTGATGCGGCTATCGTCTGAACTACAATAAACATTGTTTATTAGTTTTTTCTTTTAATAAAATACTAATAAAATTTTGAAAAAAGTTATAATATTTTTAATAAAATAGCCGCTTTTACACACACAGAATAGAAATATTGTTTTAATTCTAGTTCAGACAATAACCACACTTCTGCAGAATAAGAAAATTTTAGCTCTTTGTGTTTCAGATTCCTAGAACAGCTAGAATTATTTACACCGTCTGTCATTTATAGTGACCAGGATATAACAGAAAAGAAGAACATTTTTGTTACTTAAATAAAAATAAAATTTTAAAATAAGGTGAAGAGAACATGCAAAGCTTAACGTTATTCACTTTCTTTGTTTCCCTATAAAAAATTTCTGAAAAATATCTATTTTAAAGATATTTTAAATCAGACTACTCCCGTTAATTATTGTTTACATTCTCTTCTTGACGGAAGAGATTTTATCACCTTTCAATATAAATATAAAATTTATCTTGTCATGGTTTCATTCGATTACTCCGGCGTTTTTATATTTGTGATTCAATTAAATTATTGTTTATTTTGTTTATATTATTAGGAAATTATTTAATGTTTTAGTTTAGTATATTTATCTTCTTCTTTTATATTCATAGTAATCCGTTCCGAAGAAGACTAATTATAATAAGTACAGTCGAAATGTTACCCACGTGTATTTAATAAAGTGTTTTTATTTTTATCCAATATCCTTTTGTTGTTGTTTGTAATTTAGCCGTAAGTTGGCCAATTAAACATGCATAGGTAAAATAAATTTAATAAGAGTAAAAGAACATTATAAACTACAATTATTTTTCCCAGTTAATAATATAATTATTGGTATGCATTTAAATATTACATGTATAAAATATTATTATGCTAAAGTAAAGGTTTTTAATGTAAGACTTTTTTAGATAGAAAAGCATATGTATAGAACCGTGATTTTTATACATTACATTTGCGAATTTTAATTTTTAAGTTTATAAATATTTATTTAATTAATTATATTTGCAATCTTTATATATTTATAAATTTCTAATATATATATACACATATATATTTATTTATAAATATAAAAATTAAAATTTGTAAATATAAACGCAAATGTAACGTATAGCTCATCGTCAATTTGCCAACTCGAGACTCGGCACTCGGCGACACTCGGCGAGACACGAGACACGAGATAGGCCAGTCAATAAAGACAATCAATTCACTTTAATTACAAAAGTTTTCAAATTTTGATGGCATATTGGATGAGTTGAAATAACAATAAATCTCATTTTGCAACCATCTCCGAGGTCCGGAACATGCTAAACATTGCAAAAAACGTTAATTTATTGCTATAACTTTGCGAAAAAAATTGCAAAAGTCCTGCAAACTTAAAGCAATGTCTATTGTAATATTTTCCGCAATGTATTAGATTTGCAACCTATTTCGAGGCGCGCAACATTGCAATTTTTTATAAAACAACGTATTTAGTCATTAATAAGTTGTAATAATTTGCGTAACTAGTAGAGGGTTGCAAATTTATATTTGGATAAGGGAAGACATTTGAAGCATTCCGTAAAATTTGCAAAACTTCTGCAATTTTTTCACGCTTGTAAAAAGTGCAAAATAATAATTGTTGCTAATTTTTCACTGTTGCGGACTTTGTCCGAGATTACAAACTTAACAGCTTGTGACGAAAAATAATCTCAACGTTTGCAACCAATTTGCAAAATTTTTGCAATTTTTTTGACAAAATTACGACCAAATAAACAATTGTTCCGTCATTGATTAAAAAATATATATTGCGTGCAACATAGAAGGTTGCAAATTAGCACAACTGTTCGGGGCAATTGCAAAAGTTATTCTATCGATTTGCAGCACTTTTGCAATTTTTTTTGCAAAGTTATAATAAATTAACATTTTTTTGCAATATTTAACATGTTCCGGACCTCGGGGATGGTTGCAAAATGAGATTTATTGTTATTTCAACTCACCCAATATTCCATCTTTGAAAACTTTTGTAATTAAAGTTAAATTTTCGAATTTTAGTGTCTTTATTGACTGGCCTAACAATAAGACGCGAAACCCGAAATGCGTGGCATCATGGTATAGCCGGAGCGTGCTAACGGCAACGCCGCGCCGGCAACATCACAGCTCAAGAGAGAAGAAGACAGCAGATCGTATGTCTGTTTTTCTCTCCCCGCTCGAAGCTTGCCGAGTGCCGAGCGTACATACACGGACAGAGGAGCGACTTGCGCGACCAGCATATCCCCTCCATCTGAATAGTTCGGACACGAACCATAGCACGGACACGAACCATGTGTGTACCGTTACCGAGCGTAACGACGTAGTTGACGTCCACTTTGTCAAGCGGCGCGTCAGTATACGTCCGCTGGAACGGAATGGATCCCGGTGGCCGCTCTCAGGTTTCTCTCTGGTGTTACTAATCACTCGCGTAGGCACTGAGCCACGCGTCATCCCCTTTGCACGTCGAGAAAGCTGATAGGTTAGGTTAGGTTATGTTGTAACGCCAGACAAGCGTCGTAATTGTAAAAAGTTCAAGCTGAATCAACTCATACGATGAGCTTACGATAGCGATTACGACGAGCGTTACGACCGCTTACGGTGAACATGTAGTTGTAGCCTTAAATACGTACTAAAGATATGTATACAGAGTCTGATAGAGATGTCATGGACTAGGTTGGGTGTGATAATTTGTGGGGAAGGTTGATTACGGTAGAAATTAAGATTGTTGTGTTGCATTGTTTACTGCGCGTGTTATTTTGTTCTTAGAAATTTACGGAAACCGAAGCGGTCGTAACTCCTCGTTGAATTGAACATCTTGGGATGCTGGCTTGTTGCCTAATACCGGCGAAGGATAAGTTTCAAAGTTAGAAGACTGCCTCTCTCACGGTTGTTTGATCCGTGGTTTTTCCGTGAGACATAGGGCAAATGCCGAGGCAGGGACTTGGGGAGTCTTTCGAGACGTTGGGTCCACGGTAAGCTTCCCCCCCTTGTCCGAAGATTTAGAAGAGAAGCAGCGACATCTTCGACGACTTCGGGAGCTGTGAGGAAGAGGCCTGTGTTGGGAAGCGAGATCTCCTGCGAGGGAACTGACGAAGGGTCGCCCTGGAGTCGGCAGGGGGGAGAGAGTATCTTCTTCCGGAAAATGTCGATTGGGGACTCTTTCCATGAGGAAGAGGACATGGTCCTGCACTTCCGGAGTACGGTTGGGACCGAAGAGAGGACGGTGCCCGGTAACCTGTGGCAGCAGCCCAGGGTAGGGCAGGAGGCCGTCCCGATACCCTGGAATCGTTCAGAAAAGTTCGCCCAGTCAGGAAACTGTCCCTCCGGATTGTCGGGACGACAATCTGAAGAGGGGGGCAGTGTTGCGCCCGCTCGCCCGTGCTGAGACGCGTTCTCGTGGGCTGAAAGTGGCTTCGTTCCGCAGAAGTTTCAAGCCGAAGCGCGTCCCTTGACAACGGCGACGCTTAGAATTATTGATTTAATTACCGCTTGTCAGATTTATCTGGTGACTCGAATCGTTCGGTCCGGTTTCCCCAGTACTCTCTTGTATTCCGTTCTGAGTTTGAATAAATCCGAGTTCTTTTATAAAAACGAGTGTGGTTATTTCTGCGACCCCCAAAGTACGCGGACGCGTTCGTGAGTACGCGCGACACGAATAGCGAACGGAGCGTAACAATATATATTTTATTTATCACTACTATTGTTTTAAATTATTAAGATACCTATGAGAGGAGCATGGAAATATTAATACAAGCACAAGATACATCCAATGTGGATGAAACAGATATGTTGTCTGGGGAAAAAAGAGAACGGGACAAGAAAAGAAGACGTGAAAAAGCCCAGAAAAAACCAGTTTACACTTCTTCTTCCGAAACCGAAGAAGAGGTGGTCAAGGTTGCATGAGAAAACAAAAAAAATTATCAGAAACAAAATAAGAAAGAAATAAGAAAAAATAAGAAAGAACTCCCTTCTTTCCCGCAAGTAGAGAAGTTTGTTTCCAGCACGCCGTTGAAAGAGATCAATGCAGCAGAATCCTCGCAGGAAATTGAAAATATGAGCGACAACACATTAAGTAGTGTAGTGAGTAATAATGATACCAACTTTTATAAATACCATCTTATAACAATAAATAAACATAATTGTTTTCGTAGCTAGCAGGAAAAAATGTAATGGGGTCATGCAATAAGAACAAACGTACTATAGCAACAAATGTACATGATGATAAAAAAAATTTGTCTGATCAAGGTAATTCAATTATAAAAATTAATAAATACAAGTGAAAGAAAGCACTTATTTTTATTGTTATTGTTACTTTAATATGAAGTTTAGCACTGAAATAAGAAAATGGTCTGTTTTAGAGTTTAAAAGACGAGTTTTATATAAACTGAATAAAATACTGTATAGCCAGGAGAGATTTGAAAATAAGTTGGATGCATTTGATGAAAAGTTGCAATTTAAAGACAACGAAATCAATGATGAATGTGATCTCCAATTCCCATTACAATCATTAGAAGACTTGAATGAATTCGAACAGTAACTGCAAGAATCGCAATTTAAACAGAAATAAGTGGTATGTAGATATTATATATTTGCTATTAAATTGTTTTATAATGCAAGACGTTAATATTATACTTTATTTTTAAAATACAACAATTGTATTGCTAATTATTTCTAAAAAATAACATGTACTGCAAAAAAAAATTTTTGCAGTAAATTAAAGAACGTGTTTATTTACAAAAATATAAAAATTGTATTTATTTTAATTTTTAAATATATAATATTAAAATATAATGTAATAGTTTCTGAAATGTTGTATTATTCTATATTTGCTTGCAAAATATTTCATCTTAAAGTCATTACTTTTTCTGAATAACCGGAAATTTAATTTTAGGTATATTATTTTTTACTAGTGTCTTTTATTTACTTTTAAACGATTATGTATATTGCTTTCTAATCTACATGTACACTTATTCTGTATGCTAATAACTAAACGCTAATTTTATACAGTATTGCGCTTATGTGTTTATTATTTTATAATTAACCATTTTGGTATTATTGCTTAACACTATATATGTGAATCAATCTATTTTTTAGCTGAATACTTTAAGGCTCGTGGGCGGAAGTACTATGCATATTATGACCAATAACATCTTAAAGAAAATCATGGTTAACACTCTTGCTAAGAAATACAGTTGGACTGGGATGAAAGGAAAATTAGCCTTTGAGGATTTGAATCTTCCAAAAATAATTATGCGTACGTTTATTTTTATTAAGTTTAATATTTTTGTAAAAGATATGCAGGACATCTCAGATTCACAAATTTCTTTTGATCTACGGAATCTTAATCTTGAACCAAGTTTAAGTATATTAGTCAAAGAATACGCATATGAAAGGAAATACATGGAACCTAAAACGCTTTGTATATCTGGTAATATTTTTAGAAATTTGAATAATATTCTTATTTTATAGAAGCAGTTCGATTACATACGCATTATAGCCACACTACGGATTTGCAGATTCCATCTCCAAATGGCTTGCGCAAGCACCTCTGAGGACTCAAAGACAATTGTAAGTATATACATGTATATTATTTGCTGTATAACTTGTTCACTTAACTGAAGCATGTTAAATATTTTGAAGAATATTATTTGTATATAGAGTTTTACAAATCTGTGAGGGATCCAACATTGCGGATCAGATTTTAAATCCATTTTTTTAACGCAAATGTCGACTTCAAGGGTATTTTTTTAAATAAGACCATATCAATTTTTCTATATCAATTGATTCTTGTCATTTTGCATATAAAATCATTAAGATACATCAATAGAAAAGTAAATACTTTATTACACATTTTACACTTTATTCTGATATACACATATTTTGACATAGTACAATGTTAAATATATGTAAAATATTTTTTATACGAAATTACGAATATACTTTTACTTTGATTAAACATGTATTATAACTTAACTTCTCTTCTTTTTTCCAAATTTCAGAAAAACCGGACAACAACCGGAGGAGAAGTGATCCAATTGTGACAATATCTGCATAGAAAGTATGCATACCTGCGTAAAGTGCAAATGCGTAAAGTATAAAATACATATTAATATGTAGATATATATATACATAATTTAGTTCGATTATCAAGTTTTTATATTATACTGTAAACGCAATTTTTAATAAAGTATTAGATTTTTTTAATTTTGATTGTAAGTAAATGGTACACTGTATTCGTTACGTTTATGACTTGCCGGCTTTTGTTTGTAATATCTTTCTTGGTTTTTATATACTCCAGGGAGTAAGATATAAGGAGACCGATCTCCATACTTGGCTACCTTCAAAAAGCTGGCCTGATTTTGGGCGAAAGTTGAGTGTTAAATGTTACCACTCGCAGCGCTTGTGTTCCATCATCGGTGGGTCACGTGACGATCCGTTTCAATGTTCAAGTGTCAACTTGGCGACGACAGTACGTGCCGACACGTGACGGTAAAAAATTTTTTACATAAAACAATATCTAAATATATATAATTATATAATATTATATAAAATATGTCCATATAAGTTTTTTTTTCTCTTGTATAATCTCTGTTTTTATGTACAAAAAAATAATTAAAAAAAGAATTGGTAAATAATTAAAAGGATAATTTTTGCATTGTCCATTTTTTGCCTATATATAATCATATATAAATGTAATAATGTATATAAAATATGATGATATATGATTATATATAAACAAATTTTTCACATTTGCATACACCTTATTTTTTTGAAAAAAAATGCAAAAATTATCCTTTTAATTATTTTCTAATTATTTTTCTTATTATGTACATACAACAGAGATTATACAAAAGAAAAAGAAACATAGTATAGACATATATAGACATATTTTATATAATATATTATATAATATTATATAATCTATATATATAAAAAAGAATGTATGTATGTATGTATGTATGTATGTATGTCCTTTATGCCTGCCCAAACCCCTGAACCGAATTTTTACCAAAAGTATATGAAATAGGGGTAGAATTTTCCGGGGAGTGTTATAGGGTGTATAGTTTTTCGTTACCGATTTTCTGGAAACCGGTTTTTTTAATTTCTTTAATTTTTCGAGAAATAATTGACCGAATTTTAAAGAATTGTATATAAAATAAGGGTAGAATTACCTGGGGAGTGCTATAAAGTGTATAATTTTTCGTTACCGATCTTTTTGGAAAACGGTTCCTAAATTTTTTCAATTTTTCGGGAATTTATTGACCGAATCTTAAAGAATTGTATATAAAACAGGGGTAGAATTTCCCGGGGAGTGTTACAAACTGTATAATTTGTGTAGCCGATCTTTTTGGAAACCGGTTTTTTTAATTTTTTAAATTTTTCGGGAAATAATTGATTGAAATATATGAAATAGGGGTAGAATTTTCCGGGGAGTGCCACTATGTGTACAGTTTTTTGTTACCGATTTTTTGGAAACCGGTTTTCTTAATTTCTTTAATTTTTCAGGAAATAATTCACCGAATTTCAAAGAATTATAGATCAAACAGGGGTAGAATTTTCCGGGGAGTGCTATAAAGTGTACAATTTTTCGTTACCGATATTTTTTTAGAAACCGGTTTTTTTAATTTCAAATTTTTCGGGAAATAATTGATTGAAATATATGAAATAAAGGTAGAATTTTCCGGGGAGTGCCACTATGTGTATAGTTTTTTGTTACCAATTTTTTGGAAACCGGTTTTTTTAATTTTTTTAATTTTTCGGGAAATAATTTACCGAATTTCAAAGAATTATAGATCAAACAGGGGTAGAATTTTGATTAATTCTCAAAAAATTATACATGAAGAAGGAGTAGAATTTCTCGGGGAGTGCTATAAAATGTACTATTTTTTGTTACCGATCTTTTTGGAAACCGATTTTGGAATGACCGAATCTTAAAGAATTGTACATAAAGTAGCAGTTAAATTTTCCGGGGAGTGCTATAAAGTATATAATTTTTCATTACCGATTTTTTTGGAAGCAGGTATCAGAAGTTTGACGAATTTTTCGGGAAATAATTGATCGAATTTTAAAGAATTGTATATAAAACTGGTAGAATTTCTCGGGGAGTGCTATAAACTGTATAGTTTTTTGTTATCGATCTGAGAGAAGGAGAGAAAGGGACAGAGAGGGAGAGAGAGGGAGAGAGGGAGAGAGAAAAGGAGAGAGAGAGAGGGAGAGGGAAGGAAAGAGAGGGAGAGAAAGGGACAGAGAGGGAGAGAGGGAGAGAGAGGGAGAGAGGAAGAGAGGGAGAAAAGGAGAGAGGGAGAGAGGAAGAGAGGATGAGAGGGAGAGAAAGAGGGGAGAGAGAGAGAGAGGGAAAAGAGAGAGATAATTTATTATGCCCAAGAAAAACTAAAGGGCAAAGATTAACAATACAGAAAGGAAACAAAATGTGCATGCTTTCTCTTGCACAAATCAGTTAAGAGTAGAGCGCAACCAACGGCTTATCACAACAGTATACACTGTAAAAGGTCTAGAACCAACGCAGCTTAAAAATAGGAAAACAAAATGTGCATGCTCTTTTTTGCATAAATCAGTTAAGTGTAGAGCACAGCTAATGGCTTATCACAACAGTATACACAACAGTAGAAGGTCTAGAATTAACGCAGCTTAAAAATAGGAACAATATAAGTAGAGTAAACTAAGACTAATACCGAGAATAAGACACTACGCAACGTACAAGCTGTTAATAGGGAAAAACACCATCAAAGGCCCCGCATCAGCAATCGATATCATGCAACCTCACGCACCAACAAATACGCCCTGAGAAGACCTTTAAAGGAGACAATTGAGGAAGCAGAGGTAATATTACTAGGAAGAGAATGCCAAAAGTATATAGATGAAAGATGAAAGGAGTTTCTGTAGGTGGTAGTTCTATGGGAAGGAATATGAAAGGTTTGGGATGCAACAGGACGGCGGTCAGATCTCCTCAACAGCGGGTCAAGCAAAGCGAAATTGTCACGCAGATACGAAGGAGAGTGCATGTAAAGTATGCGAAACATTTGACAGCCAAGAAAATATAACCTCCTGTTTTCAACTGTAAGCTACCCCAATTGTCGCCTGAACGGAGTAATATGTTCGTCACGCTTGAGATCAAATATAGAGCGAATGCAGCAGTTCACGAGTCTCTGTAATATGGTATTCAATTCTCCAGTCAAATCATGATAGACTAAGCAGCAGTAGTCAATGTGCGGCATAATTAAAGCTAATACCAGCTTTATCCTTAACCTTGTGGACAAGGAGTTTTTGTTGAACTTAAGCTTGTACAAAGAATAATGCACTTTTTGAGAGACATGCAAGATATGTTTTTTCCAGGATAGGTTAGTCATAAAGATTACACCCAAATTTTTGGTTTCATTAACAAAAGGTAAAGGCGTATGATTTACAATAATAGGAGGTAGACATTGGAGGTCAATATCATTGACATAAGCTTGACTGCCAAATATAAGTACCTTTGATTTTGCAGGATTGAGTTTAAGACCATTCAACGTAGCATAATCGAAAATAACATTTGCATCCCTTGAAATCAACTCAAGACCATGAAGAATGTCAGCACGAGTACATTGGAGATATATTTGTACATCATCAGCGAATATCATATGATAAACAAAAGAAAGGAATCCGCCTATCTCATTGATATAAAGAGCAAATAGAAGTGGGCCAAGTACAGAGCCCTGAGGGACGCCAGTCGACGTGAAAAGCCACTCGGAAAAATGACCCTCGTCATCGAATACAGCTTGAGAGCGGCCAGTAAGGTACGAAAAAATCCACGCGAGAACCTCATTAGAAAAACCGATTTCTTTCAGTTTGATAAGCAAACGAAGATGTGGGACCGTATCAAACGCTTTACTAAAGTCGAACAGAATCATAATTGTAATGAGTCTTTTATCAATTCCCATTCTAATGTCATCACAGACACGTAAGAGAGCAGATTGCGTATTGAAACCAGAGCGATACGCAGACGGTCTGGGATTCAGCAGGTTGTGTTTATTCAAATAGTCGGTAATTTGAGAGGCCACTATGCGTTCAAGAATTTTTGACATTTCAGGTAGGTTGGCAATAGGTCGCGTATCGGACGGTGACAGCGGAGTGCGAATCTTTGAGAGAGGGCGAATTAACGCACGTTTCCATGAAGAAGGAAATAAGGAAGCTTCAAGTGAACGATTAAGGTAGTTCGATGATGAACGACTTTTGCCAAAAGTGATAGGTTTTATTTTTTATATCGAAAGAAGGAACTCTCCTGAATCGATTAAGCCCAGAAAGAAGATAATTCACCGTCCCGTTCTCAAGATATTTAATTTCAAAATTAGGTAATTTTAACATTGGTCTAATAGGAAAAGAGATATTTTCCTATAAATAACACGAGTTTGCGAAAAATCTTTTGCCAAAAATGTCCGAACAAAATATATCGATAGAAAGAGGACACTGTGAGGAAGCCTATAGTTGAAGGTGAACACGATCCACCGTACAGTTTTTTTTAAATTAATAATTAAAGTTTGGTTTCCGGTGCTCAAGCGCTGATTTTCACAACTCGAGCATGGCGACGTGGCAACGCCGCACGCTGGGATCGTCGGCGTAAGGTTAGGTGCACGTTAGGTGTGAGTGAGCGCAAAGACAAACAAGTGTACCAACCGCACGAACTGTTTGGCGTTGCCATGTCGCTGCCCTCATCTCGTACATGAGGGCAGCGAGGAAAATTGTTTATGTAAAAAATTACATGCACCTTGTGGCGAAATTACTGTACTTCAGTAAATCGCCATAATAACGCAATAATTCAATCAAAATAATCTTCGAAGTAGAGCACTCAAGAGTTGGCACAAGTTGAAAATTATAGTCAAGCGACGCATTAACACACTTCATTTTAATCTATTTCAGACAAAATATTATTCTACAACGTAAAAATTACTTACTAATGGTCTTTTTACGTCGTTACGAAGCTTTGCAATGCATTATCCTATTTTTTTACGATCATATAAATGATTTGATAAAAAAATCATAAACATTGTTGTGACTTCGGCCCTTCATCATCGAACTACCTTAAAAAGAGGAATAAGCCACTGAGAAATAACGGGCCAAGCAATGCGAAGAACATAAAGCGGGATGCCATCATGGCCAGACGCGTAGGAGTGAAGAGGTCCATTAAAGATGAGCTTATAAACAGAGTCCGGCTGAATAGTAGAGAAAACAAATTCAGGACGTTGAGAAGTACAAGAAACAGAGGCGATGGCAGAAATGAAGTCGAGAGAGAGAGAGAGAGAGAGAGAGAGAGAGGGAGGGAGAGAGAGAGACTATTTGCGTGTCTTAATACACATGTTCTCCGGGGCGAAGCCCGGCGGGGCATGCTAGTTATATATATTTAGATATGTTTTTATATAAAAATTTTTTTAGTGCATCGAAACGTTTACGTTTCATTCCGTATATATATAATTCGTATAATTTATTGAAAGTGAAAAGTATTGAAATGTCTTGTTTTGTGCCGGGGTGCAAAACTGGCTATCGTTCGCAAAGAACAAATTACAAAAAATTGGGAATGAAAAACCTAAGTCTATTCAGAGCTCGCACCGTAAGTAAAACGCATATTAAATATCAAATAATATATTATATATTTTGCATGTATTATTAGATCGTATTTCACAAAATTTTTTATTGCCCTATAATTATTATAGGAAGACGTGTTGAACGATTGGCGCTTAGCTATTTCATCGGCAGAAAAGTATATGACGAGAAAAGATCTCGTCTGCGAAAGACACTTCAAACCCGATGACATATTGAAAGAGAATACACACACAAAATGCCTGATGGGTCGATTTGTCGCATACAGAAAGGAAAAGCAACACTGAAACCTGGTGCTATCCCTTCGATTTCCCTTGATTGTATGGAAAACACGAGTGATGCGTTTCCATCGAAGCAACAATCGTGTGAATCGGGAGAAACGTCGAACTCTTTAAAAAAGCAAAAACTAGATATAGTTTCAACTGTACATTACGATGTTGATGCAGTGGACTGTGAAATGATCGAAAAAAATGTTACGCTACAATCAGCATTGGTGATTGACCGTTCGACGGAATCGGAATCGCCTAATGACCTGTGCGCCTGTGCAGATCAAGACGACCTCGTACATAATAATAACTACGAGCACATTCCATTGCCTACTTCTTTTTGGACTTCGTCCACCGTCAATGGGGTTGGCATCTTCTCCTGCTGGACAGGAGACTTACGTTCAATCGCAAAGCGAGTCTTAGTTCAGCAAGATCTGAGTCTGGAGGTAAATAGCAGCTACATAAGTATTAACGTGTGTAATATTTATTAGAATTGAACAGTTTAAAATTGCTTACTGAGAAACGTCCATCTAGATTTTCAATGAAAGACCAGTAAGTGTTACGGGCATGGAGAGGGTAGAGAGTACGAATAACATCGCCCATGTACTGATAGAACTTATGCAGATCCTCCCATGTCAAGGAGCAAGCAATAAACAGCAGTAAGTTAGTCATTTTGGCTGCATTCCATCTGATGTTGTCAGGGGTGGATTAGGATTGTAGTTCGGTCTTAAAAAAATGTTAGAATAGGTTCTTCGCCTCGCCTTTCTGTAATCTTTAAATAACACAAAATGTTTTTTTGGTGGTTTGGTCGAGTTTCTATACGTATTTTTTCCCCTGCCATCGAAATTATAAATTTGTCCCACGAAATTGGCAAATAATTTTTGAATTCGTGAATTTTATTTGTGTTGTGGTCGGTGACTCACCAGGAAGTTCCTGAATTTTCATAACTCCAATCCATCCCTAAATGTTATGACATTAAGGTACGAAGTAACTGACATATTTTTTGTGTTAGAGCGAAAAATTGTTCAGGCTACATTCATTGCAAAAATGCACACCTCGTCGGCCCTCAAATTACAAGGTGCGCGGCTTGTCGAAAAATGCGGGAATGTCTGCGGAAGAAAGGAAAAAAATTGCAGCCCTTACAAAAACATCTTGAAAAAACCGTCAGATTACGCAGCTGTAACAAAAATATGAAACGTCGGGATAGGAGGCTGAAAATACAGGTACTTTAGACTACTTTCGATGCATGTCTTATAATATAACTTCCTACGCATGATTTATATATATTCTATTGCATGATATATTCTATTGCATGATGCATTCTGTTGCATGATAGAGTAACTTCGGTATTTACGCCACGCGGGAATTTACGCTGCAGAAATAAAAAAAAAAATAGAAAGAAAAAAAATCTACGTGATTGCTCTAATTTCCGCAAATTTTGAGATATCGAGCTTAATTTTATGGCAAAAATGCAAGAGTTTCTAACGATTTTTTTTGTTAAATACGGAGAATAAATATTTCATATTTCTAATTTTTTTTATAGTCGTAGATAATATAAAGTTTTTATTGATATAATTTATTTGCCTTAAACGTAGTAAATAGTACTCGATTAAGTTATCCTTAGGTGCGGCATATATACCGGAGTTACCCTATACTCTGTTGCATGATATATTCTATTGCATGCTCTGTACAGATTTCAAAATTGAAAAAGAAAGTGGAGATGATAAGGGTGCAATGTTCTGAAGCAAAGATGCATGCTGTTGAGGAAGCAATTTTACATTTACCGGACAATCAAAAACTCGCAGTGAAAGCATGTTTAGCCGCATCGCAAGTAAAGAATTCGAAAGGCATGCGTTACACGAATGAATGGGTTTTCGAGTGTTTGCTTTTGCGTATTAAGAGCAGAAAAACGTATGAACATCTACGAGCTCATCAAATTCTAAGTCTGCCCTGCATCGATACGCTTAATAAATATATTAAAGCTATCAAAGGTGTGTATGGATTCGAGAAAACCACTTTCGAGGTTCTCAAAGAAAAAGTGAAAGATATGGACCCAAGGGCTAAGCATGGTATACGTAATTAATTGATGATCGCCTAACACTTACTTCTTTTTTTGTCGAGCTTCCAAATTCACACTGTCTATAATGAAATGGTTACAGGTGCTCTGCTCTTGGACGAAATGAAGCTTTCAAAATCTCTACATTTTGATCGTAAAAACTTGCGCTTTCAAAGTTTCACGAACTTGGGAAAATACACTCCTGAACATCAGAAAAGCAAAGAGGGTGACCATGCTTTAGTACTCATGTTCCAGCCTTTTCTGGGAAAATGGGTGCAGTCATTAGCATGTTTTCTCAGCAAAGGCTGTGCATCAGGAGTAATATTGCATAAAATTCTAATGGAATGCATTGTTCTAACTGAGCAATGCGGCTTGTATGTGGACGTCATTGCATCTGACGGAGCGACCTGGAATCGGTCGATGTGGGAAAAATTCGGAGTAACAGAAGAAAGAGTGCACGTCGAGCACATTTTTGATCCAACTCGTCGTCTTTGGTTCGTGTCTGATTTTCCCCATCTGATCAAGAATACGCGGAACTTTCTGACGAAATACCGTATACACGATGGTATTTGGGTAAGATGAACATTGCTGGAATTACTTCTTACGATGACATTGAAATCAAACAATATTTCATTTTTCGATTCTAGACTCCGGATGGCATCGTTCAAATAAAACATTGGGACGCTTTATTAAAAATCGAAAATCCCACAAGTTTCAATTTAAAGGCCAATTTTAAGTTGACAGACGATCACGTGAGGCCACAATATTATCAAAAGATGAATGTAGCCATGGCATTTCAAGTAATTCGACCTAATATACAACCTTTAACTGCAAAATCTTCTACTTTTATCTTGCATGCAATTTCATAACGCTTCAAATATTCATTGTGATTACAGTTCTTCGGGGTAGCATATATGCCATGGAAATTTTTGAGAATAATCACGAAGATCTGAAGGATTCGAAAGGGACACAAAAATTCTGTCGCAGGATGAAAAATTTAATCACTGCGATGAACAGCCGCGCTCCGATTGATGCCATGAAACCAGGAAACAAAGCTTGGACGGTAATGTAAATAGAATTGTATCATATACTTTACTTACTGTTTACGTCAGCCTAATGCATTCCTCAACAAATATAGGATGTGACAAAATTCTTAGAGTACATCAGAGCTTGGGAAAAAGAGACTGTTGAAAGTGGATATGAATTTTTATCCGATTCTACGTGCTACGGATTGAAAGTTTCACTGCAAGCTGCACTAGAAATATGTACGTACCTTGTCGAAGACTGTGGTTTCGCATACGTCATGATGGCAAGGCTGAATCAGGATAATCTAGAGGTATATATTTTTTCCATCGCTCTTCATAAAGCGGATAAAATCAGAAGGTTGTTCGAAATTTGTTCTTGATTACTATGACATCGAGAACAAATTTTATAACATCAATTGTAGGGTTCAGGATTTTATGTTGTTAGTTAGATAGTTATGTCCAGTATAGTAGAATATTAATAATGTTATTTCCTCGAACTATGTATTCTGTTGCAGCGATTTTTTGGAATGATGCGAAACTCGTGTGGCTCAAACGAACATCCAGACAGCACCTTATTTGTACAGATGTACAGGCTTGTGTCAACGTACTCGTTAGTTAAACCACCTAAAGGCAGTAATATCTCGGGCGCTGATACCATTAATGTCCTGTTAAGCATTAAAGATTTGAATGATGCCAATGAAAGGAGAGACCAATGGGACGCTCAAATTGATATGATCCTGGACAGAGGAACAAATATGGATGTTCTTTACGATGCTGCATCACTGTTAAAGGAGCACGACTGTTTCAAATGCAGTACGTCGGAATACGTATTAGCATACGTAGCAGGGTACGTGACAAGAAAAGGCACTCGATTTGCGATATTTAATGAGGAAGGAAACCGTGTGTTGTCTGTCAGGATTGCCTACAAAGTTTGGAGTTGCCGGCTTCTGAAGCGATTCCGGATAATCATAAATTGATCGAATTAAAATCGAGAGGGAATCTCAAACATCCATCGCGGAAATTAGAGGAACTCCTTTCCATACTAGAGAGAGCAACGGTCGAAACAGTGAGCTCCGAAGAACTGAATGAAAATACGTTATTTAGTGTCACGAAAGCTGTCGATGAACTTCCACCTATAACGCTTGTTGGATGTGACAAACACAAGCGACTGCTGACTGACAGTGTCATGCGGTTCTATCTTCTCACTCGAATGTATTTCATTACGAAGCAGGACAGTAAGAACAATAATATTGAACAAAAGCAAACTAGGGAAAGGAGGAAAGCTTCTAAACTGACCTACTCCAAAGACGAGCCAAAGAAAAGCAATATTACTGCTAAAGAGAAGACGCTTCCAGTAAAAGCTGCAAAGGTTAGCAAAGAAAATGTGTCGGTTTCCGCATCTACTAAGGCATGTTTGAAACGCAAAAGATCATGTTCGAAACGCAAGCCTTTGAATGATGCAAAAAGTCATATAAATGTCCAGAATGTAAATGACATGTAAATAAATATTTATTGTATCAGAGAATTATTACATGATAATTATTATACCACAGCACAGTATTTTGTAGTTTTTATTAATAATGTTATTTACAAATCTATTTTTGTTCTATTGAACATAGCCATAATAATTCATTAAAATTCACAATTATAACTCACTTTTCTTATACACTGAGCAAAAAAAGCTGTTCAATTAAAGTGCTATCACGGGGTGCCAAAAACATAAGTAATTTATTCAATTGTATTATTATTAGATCCGGATTATTAAACCAATAATTAAATTATTATTTATTTTTTTAATTGGATCTAATAATAATAATTAAGTTATTGGTTTAATAATCCGGATATTTGGGTCTAATAATAATACAATTGAATAAACTACTTATGTTTTTGACAACCCGTGATAGCACATGTAATTGATTTTTTTCTCAGTGTACTTCAATGTAGTAAAATTCCAACCTTACGCATCGCGTTCAGCCGCCTGTCACCAGCAGCGAGGGTACCGTTTTTGGAACACCAGCGCCACCAACTTTCGCCCAAAAATTGACCCACTTTCAGAGTACGGAGATCGGTCTCCTTATATCTTACTCTCTGGTGTTATATGGGATGGCCGGGGTAACTCACATTAACAACACTATACGTAATTGAATACTCGTTCTTTATTCGCGTGTTTACTGCTCACGGTCTCGTGTGTTAATGCCGCCTTTCGTTACTCTAGCAACGCCATCTCACGCTTACTAGCTCACATACCTTTTAGGGCTTATACATATTGTTGTGCCGTGCCTGGGGTTGCAGGGTCGGCACAGGGTTCTTTGGGATCCGCCGGGAGGAGAAGAAAGACGTGTCCAGATCTTTGTCGTATAGCTTTTAATAAACTTGTGGTTACATAGATGCTTTATTACACAGGTGTTTTTATTCACTGCCCTGACTTGCGGGCCTTCACTTATTCGATTACATTCGGTCGTGCGCGATATAGCCTTTCGTTCTAGACTGCCCGCCGCTTCTCGGAAGGGCGGGCTTTTATCTCTCGCGCGTTAACTTCCGCGGTGCTGACTTAGCTGTCAGCGCTTTTGCTTCCGGGTGAGTGACCTGGGTGCCACTTGCGAAACCCGGGATGCCACCTCAGGTGAGTTTGGCAAGATCCAGAAGCAACGCTGACAGCTAGGTGTCGCAATTCGGGATCGTTGACCTTCGCCGCACAACATCCCTCCCCCCGTGGAAAAAGAAAACTGAGGTACGAAGTTTTCGTTACTGCTTTCTTTTTCCATAGAGGTTACATTCTGTATCTATTCGTTGTGCGTTGTCGGCGTCTATTGTCCCGCATAAAGTCTTACCTAGTGCTACCTATTTCGTCTCTGCATCTCTAATTCTCAATAAGGTCTTTCAACCGGTTCGCGTGGATGCGTTGCTTTTCCGTTTTATTTTAATCGTATTTTTGATCGTCGAGTTGCGTTTTCGTTTGATAGGCCTGGGGTCTCGTGTTTCCCGTCGTGATTAGTGTAAGTTTTGCTGACGTCTGTCCGTGTCGGATTGCCTCTTTTAATTTCTCTGCTTAATTTCGCGTCAGTTGGCTGCCATTTTTGAGCAGTATTAGGTGCTATCTGTTTGCTGTTTCTTAACTATGCGGTGCTATCGGTGTACTCAGTACTTTACACCCTCTTTCTGCGATTCTTGTCAACGCGAATATTGGAGGAGAGCTTTTCGGGCAGCGGCTGCTGCGGATCGTGAGGCGAGAGAGAGAGGGAGAGAGAGAGAGAGAGAGAGAGAGACGCGAGGCGCGTCCAACGCCCCCTCCCCCTTATGACCAGGTGGCCCATCCTGGCACTGTGGTGCCCATCCTCCCGTTGCGGGTGACGCTGCATTCCGCAACAGGACAGAGGGACGTGGTCCTGGTTCGTCCTTGTCGGGATTAACACTTTCGTAAGTCTTATTACTGTATACGTGTATTTTTATCTTTCCTTTTTGCTCATTGCTTTTTGCTACTATTCCGTTGCGCGTGAGTCTTATTCTTCGATGAATGTTTTTTGTTTGTCCGCGTCGTTTTAATTGGTTGCGGTTTAATGTTTGGGCGACTCCCTGGTGCCCTTCTGTAGGTGAGTCATGATATTTGTATAGTGTCTGCTGCTTTTTCTTTTTGGTATACTTTGGAGTGTTCTCATCTTGCTGTGTCACATGCACGGCCGATGCCTCCGGTGTCGGGTTTCGGCTCAACGCGTCGGCTTTCAGATTACTTTTTTCGGTTTTGCGTACGATCTCGTAGTCGTACTCCTCCAGATCGTTTGCTTTTCGAGAATCTATTATTTCTTGCGCTACTTCCTTAGTCGCGCTCAGTTCATTGTCGTTTAGGTAAAGTACGTCGCCGGATATATCGTGAATTTGCTTTATCGCATCGCGCTCTTCGTCATTTAATTGTTCGAGCTGTATTTGATTACGTAATTTCTCTTGTCGCTCGATAATGGGCTCGCGTTCTTCGGTCGCGTGTAACATGAGTCCATCGGCGGAGTCGTTCGCCGGCGAGTCTTCTAATGTTACGTGAGGTGTGATCACCTCGACCGGCTTGTCCGTCACGTTTAAAATACTGGCCGGACATTTAGATTCGGCTGTCTTTACGAGGAAATGCCCGATAAAAACTTCGCTGTTTTTTACTATGCCTATTCGGTTTTGATCGCTTACCGCTTCCACGATAGCCTTGTTGCGGGTCCTCTTACGATACGGACGGAGCTTAAATGTGGTTTTACCTATTTTTATTTGTTTTGTCGCGTTGGAGATTTCGGCCTTATGTTCTGTTAGGAAGTCGTTTCCCAGTATCCCTTCGTATTCGATCGGGAAATTGTCCTTTACCACGTACATAGTGTGGCAAATTCTTTTGCTCCCTAGATCCACTGTCGCCTTTATTTTTCCGATCGTGTGAATCTGGTGTCCGGTTACGCCGATCAGTGCTAGTTTTTCTTCTCGCACCATCGTTTTTCCTTGTAAGTTTCCTACTTTAATTAAGGTCAGAGTCGCTCCTGAATCTAGTAGTAGATCCATTTTTCCTCTCTTTGCTTGTTGAATGGGCAGAGTTATCATGTCCAATGAGCCTACTTTATGCTTTCCCGTTATCTGTGTTACGCGAAACTCCGCTGCAGGGCGAGCCTTACCCTTCCTGGGTCGCTCTTCTTCGTCGCTGCTACTGTTGGCGGATGTCTCGTCACTCGTTTCTTGTGACTTATTTTTCCTTACTGTGCTTACGGGTGCCTGTTTCGTGGCGTCCCTTTTCGGTTGGCGCGGTCGCTCTGTTTTCGGTCGCCCGTTCAACGACCAACACTCGTCCTGCTTGTGCCCTACCTTCTTGCAGTAGTTGCACTCTATTGTGTTTATGCTACCCTTGTCTGCTTTCGGCAGTGTGTATTTGCTTGCATACCGGTTCGAGTGGCAATCTCGCGCGTAATGACCGGTCTTTCCGCATTTATGGCATTGCACGTTTGCACTCGCGTTTCGAGCGTCTTCTGCGGGGAGTCTATTTCTTGACGATGGCTGTCCGTTTCTCGGGGAGGGGCCTCTGACCTTTTCCTCCGCGTTGGCGCCGGTTATCGCCTCTTGTAGGCTTTGGTACCGTTGCGCTCGGACCAGCATTTTTATGTCGTCGTGTAGTCCTATTTGGAAATTGTGCAGGGCTTGCATCTTGATGCTGTCAAGAATCGCCTTTTGCTGTTCTTGGGAGTGCCCTTGGCCTTCTTCCATGGCCTCGTACAGTTCTCTCGCTAGCTTCTCGACTCGACGCTCAAATTCCTGTGCGCTTTCTCCTGCTTTTTGTTTTAGCAAGTTAAATTCTAGCTGCAGATGGGTCATGCCGCGTTTTCCGAGATATTCCGTTTCGAGTTCGCGTTTTAGCTGTTCGAAATCGCGAATATCGCGCGTGTCGAAGTCGGTCATTGCTTTGCCCTTGAATTTCGTGCATAACATTGCTTCTAGGAGCATGGCTTCATCTATGGGCTGAATATTTTTCATCGCGTATGTACTCGCGCTTATAAATTCGCGGACGCGTTCGCGAGATTCTCCGTTTATCTCGGGAATCATATTACGCGCTTCCTTTAGGCTAAGGAATCCGACGTGGTGCCCTGGCTGACTACGGATGTCGTTCTGCGTTCGCCCGTAGGTCACGTCCAGCGGTCCTTGGCTGATCCGTACGCGTCGTTCTCGCGCGTCGGGACGGTCGTATGTTGCTGATTCTAGCCGGCTCGTGCGTTCCTGTATCTCGCGGATTGCGCGCAGGACTTCTACAGAGCGCTCGAACTCTGCGGTCTCTGAACGGTCCATGCGTTCCTGCATGTCGCGCATCATGCGTAGTACGTCGCTGAGCACGGAGCCTATTGCTCCTGGGCTTATTTGTGTCTGCTCGGGGGCTCGACTTTGGTCGGTTTCTGACGGTCGCCCATTTTCCGCGGGTCTGGGCCGCTCTATTTCGGCGTTAAATTGCGCAGGAGCTGTGTCCTCGCGCGGCGTAATGGCCGCTGCAGCTCGTGGCTGGCTCATCGTGTTAGCTCGAGGGGTATAATCCTCTTCCTCGGGGTCAAATATATCGCTATCGTACGATGTTAGGGAGAATTCTCCTCTCCCTGCGTTCTCGCTCTGTGTGTCGGCCGAGGTGTCCGATCGTGCGTCACCTTCGGTCGGGGGCAGTATGCGTGTGTCACTGTTGTGATCGTCGCTGTGTTCGTCACCGCTTCCGTTTGCTACGTTATTTCGCGGTTCGGCGTTCGCGTTACAGAGACTCGCGTCTAAAAATTCAAATTCGCGTTCTATAATGACGTTGGGATGTAACTCGAGCACTGGCGTATCGTCGTCGGCGAGTTGCGCGTCTAAGTTTCGTCGCACGCGGTCTAAGGAATCGTGGTCCGTACGTCGTGCGGCGCGAAAACGGTTTCTGATGCTATTCTCTATCGCTTGTTGCGCGCGCTCGCTCAACACGAAGGACGCGTTACTAATAGGGTGATGCCGGGACAAGTCGTCCGACATCTATTGGCGCTTAACACTTGTCTCCTGTAATCGCAAAGCTTCCTTCGGCTTTCGCGATTGTAGTTGCTGTAATCGCGAAGTTTCTTTCGACTTTTGATCGCGGGGGACGCTCGTTATTTTTACGCTCGGCGCGTGCCGTAGTCGGCTTAAATTGCTTCGGACTTACAGTACCGTCGCGCAACGCATGGTGTCCGCTTTCCGCTGTGTCGGAGTCCTGCAGGGCCGCTCCGCTGTTTTGTGTCGTCTCTGCTTCGCTGTATTTCTGCTGCGCTGCTTCGCTGTCTCGGTGCGTCTCTGTGGCGCTGCCTCGGCTGGCGAGTCCGTGCGGTAGGTCGGGGCCTCTCCGGTGTCGCTGATAACACTCGGCGGCTGCTACCGTTGTCTCACGTGTCGCTCATTCGGGATCTGGCTGGCTGTTCCTCTTCGGGGTGTTTTGCCGCCGCTTTATGATCCGTTCCCTTTTTCAGGATGCCGTAGATCTGACAGGATGCTTTCTCGTCCGGTAGGCAGATATCCCACCGCTGCCACCAATTGTTGTGCCGTGCCTGGGGTTGCAGGGTCGGCACAGGGTTCTTTGGGATCCGCCGGGAGGAGAAGAAAGACGTGTCCAGATCTTTGTCGTATAGCTTTTAATAAACTTGTGGTTACATAGATGCTTTATTACACAGGTGTTTTTATTCACTGCCCTGACTTGCGGGCCTTCACTTATTCGATTACATTCGGTCGTGCGCGATATAGCCTTTCGTTCTAGACTGCCCGCCGCTTCTCGGAAGGGCGGGCTTTTATCTCTCGCGCGTTAACTTCCGCGGTGCTGACTTAGCTGTCAGCGCTTTTGCTTCCGGGTGAGTGACCTGGGTGCCACTTGCGAAACCCGGGATGCCACCTCAGGTGAGTTTGGCAAGATCCGGAAGCAACGCTGACAGCTAGGTCGCAATTCGGGATCGTTGACCTTCGCCGCACAACAATATGTAACATCCTCCCTTTTCTCAGAATAAACGTTTACCTTATAATCTATATTACGGTTGTGCCTTAACGTAAAGTCTTTGGTAATAAGTAATACAATTGCAAGTTGCTTGAAACCTACTCCATTATATAATCCTTTAAGTGATTCGGTAACTTTCTGTCTCGTACAGGCCTACTTTGCGCTACACTAAGATCAGCACTTGGTTCTGACTTCGTTGCAACAACAGAATCCTCCCGCGACTCCGATTCGGTTTTCACTTTGACATTTTGCTCCGATATTATTTCAACATCATCGTCAAATTCGCTAGGCCCTGCACGGTTGAACTTCTTGACATGTGCTACATTTCGTTTAAACATCTTTCCATCCGCATTTTTAATCGTTACATTATCACCGGCTCTATCAACTACCTCGTACTTAACGCTTTCATACTCCGGACTTAATTTATCTCGCTTTATCGCTTTTAATAGAACAGTATCACCTAATTTCAAATCACTTTCTTTGGCATTGTTTCGCAAATCGTATCGCTCTTTACTTTTAAGCTTTTTCCACGCATCCCTATCTCTAATAGCTTCATCTAGATTATTTCTGATCCCTCGCAATTCTGGCATTTTAGTTTTTATCTTTCGACCGAACATTAGTTTCGCTGGCGAAACCCCTGTCGATGCTTGTGGAGATGAGCGATACATAAGTAGATAGTCTAATATCTCTTGTTTCCAGTCTTTTCGTTCGAGCTGTGCAATCTTTATGCGTTTAAGAAGACTGCGATTTTGTCTTTCGACTTCCCGATTCGCTTGGGGCCAGTACGGCGCTACATGAATAAGTTTAATACCGCACCTAGACATGTATTCCTGCATTTCTTCACTCACTAATTGTTTCCCGTTATCAGATATTAACCTATTCGGATAACCATATCTCGCAAATATATGTTTCAATCTATTAATAATCGCTGCCGACGTAATTGATTGCATTATCTCTATTTCGTAAAACTTACTGTAATAATCAATAATCACGAATATGAAATCTCCGGAAGGCAAAGGCCCAAGGAGATCTATCGCTAAACATTCCCATGAACTATCCGGTAGCGCGTTTGGTTTCAACGGTGAGATATTAGCTGTTTTTTGCACTATTTGGCAGCTCTCGCACGTTTTTACAAAGTTTTCCGCGTCTTTATCGATTCCTGTCCACCAAACTTTACTCCTTAGCCTATCCTTCATCGCAACAATACCAGGATGTCCCTCATGCGCTATTGATAATACTCGCTTCTTTAGTTTTTCGGGTACGACAATTCTCGTTCCCCGTAACACAACATTATTGTACACACAAAGTTCGTCTTTAATTGCTTTTATCCGCGTACTGGATAACGAATCCCAGTTTCCTGTTGCAATCGCTTGCCTAACTTCACCTAACCACGAATCTTCGCGCGATTCTACTTCCACTTCTTCAATAGACATTGCTCTCGGCACACTCTCTTTTGCAACCCACGCGATAAACAATTCGTCCTCACACTTACTTTTCTCCCCCTCGTTATTACCTGTTTTTAATAAACGAGATAACGGATCTGCAATATTACTCTTTCCACTTTCGTATATCACTTTGTATTTAAACATTTGAAGTCTTAGCACCCACCTCTCTATGCGGCTGCATGGCTTTGACCTTGGTGCAAATATACATTCTAAGGCTTTATGGTCCGTGACCAATTCAAACTTAATACCAAAAAGCCAATATTTGAATCTTTCACACGCATAGACCAGTGCTAAAGCTTCCTTTTCCGTCTGTGAATATCTTCTCTCATAATCGGTTAGACTTCGACTCGCAAAACTTATAATTCGCCATTGTCGATCTTGTTCCTGTGCTAAAACACAACCTATACCTACCGGGCTAGCGTCTGCAACTACTCTAGTTCTCGCATCCGGATTATAAATACCTAGCGTTTCTGCATCCATCAGCTTATCTTTCAGCATCTGAAATGCAATTTTCTGTGGTTCACCCCACACGAATGGTTCGCTCTTTCGCGTAAGCCTTCTTAAAGGTTCGCTAATTGTCGCCATATTTGGAATAAACGCTGCGCAAAAATTGACCAACCCCAGGAAACTTCTGACTTCTTCTGGCGTTTCGGGTTCTCTGAAATTCTGTACTGACTCGACTTTCGATCGCATTAACCGATAACCTGACCCGTTTACTATGAACCCCAAAAATTCAATTTCCTTAACCGCAAAAACGCATTTATTTTTATTAAGCGTCAAACCCTTCTCTAAGAGTCTGTCAAGTACTTTCTGAAGTTTCCGATTATGATCTTCTAAATTCTTTCCATAAATCACAATATCGTCTGCGCTATTTATTACTCCCTCCAGATCTCGTAAAATTTCTTCCAATATCTCTTGAAAAATTTCCGGCGCACAGGTTAAACCAAAAACTAACCTCTTAAATCTAAATAGACCACAATCCGTACTAAACGTAGTAATACTTCGCGTATTTTCCTCAAGCTCAATTTGATTAAACGCTCCCCGAATATCTAACTTTGAAAAACACTTCGCGCCTCTTACTTTATCAAGTAGTTCTACAAATACAGGTAACGGACTTCGTTGACGAGTTATTGCCTCGTTTACTTCACGTAAATCTAAACAAAGACGTATTTCCCCCGATCTTTTAACTATCGGTACTATTGGCGATACCCAAGGCGTCGGCCCTTTTACTCTTTCGATAATATCATCACGCAACAGTTTCTCTATCTCTTGTTTAACTAAATCACGCATTTTATAAGGCAATCTTCTTCGCGGCTGAGCAACTGGTTTCACCGAACTATTTATCGGAATTTGAAGCTGAAAATCTTTCAACTTCCCTATACCCTCGAAAAGTTTATTATCTAGCTTAACGTCACCTTTAATGTTCTCAATCTGATTGATTTGTAAGTGTACTCCGACATCTAAAATACTTAACTCTTTTGCCGTTTGAATACCTAAGAGCGGTTGTCCTTTACCTCGGAACACTTTAAAAATTGCCCATGCGGTTTTACTACCGATCTTTATCTCACACTCTCAAATTCACCGAAAATCTCTAATCCGTCTTTCTTCCCGTATGGAAATGCGGTCTTATTAACCTTACGCGATACACATTTTATTCCTTTTGACTTTAATGATTCCCATGTATTTTCGTCCATAATATTACATCGAGATCTCGAGTCAACTAGAAGATCAATTTCTATTCCCCCTACGCTCGCTGATATTACCTCTCCGTGTTCTAATACGCATATCTTATCTCTTAAGGCGAACGCATATTCGTCGTCGTCTCTTTCCACGGCGTCGCCATCTAGCTGCTTCACCGTAGTTGACTTTCTTCCCTCCTTGTTGGCGCTGCTGTTCGTCTTGATTTCCTTCTTGTCCTGCTTGTCCGAACCATCGCCATGTTTGTCTGCTCGATCTCGATATGTTCTGCACATCACTGCGAAATGACCCTTTTTACTGCACTTCGTACACTCCTTATTTCTAGCCGGACATTTCTCGTCTGATTGTGCATGTCCTCGATAACCGCATCTGTAGCACTTAATACCACTGGAACTGGAACTGTCTGATTTTCCTCGTGCGTTCTCCCTCTTTGTCGTAATCCGCGCCACTACGTTATTTCCTATAGCCTTTGTCTGAACCGATGCCGTCTCGAACGCCTGTGCAATCTCCATCGCTTCTTTCAGTTCGATGTCACCCTTTTCTAATATACGCTTCCTCACTTCCATTGAACGACCTTTCTCAATAATTTGATCGCAAATTTCTGTGTCCATAGAAGCGAATCTGCAATACTTTGCTTGCTGACGCAAACGTGTTACAAATTGACCGACCGTTTCGTCTTCTTTCTGCGCCATATTTCTAAAAAGGTGTCGCTCGTACGTCGTGTTCAATTTCGGCCTGAAGTAATCCGTTAGCACTTTCTTTGTCTTTTCGTACGGATCCTCATTCCCTATCACCACGTCGCAGTCTGGAATAGCGTAGAATATGTCTTGTAGATCCATCCCGCCATAATGTAAGAGCATGGCCTTCTTCCTTTGCGTCTCGGTTATATTTTTACTCAGCAGAAAAAGCTCGAAGCCTTTGAGCCATCTCTCCCATCTTGGATATATGCCGTGTTGGTCCTCGTTCGGATTAAACGCTGCAATACTCGACTCGCCTGCCATGTCGTCGTTTTTAGTTTTTCCTCGTCGCCAATGTTATATGGGATGGCCGGGGTAACTCACATTAACAACACTATACGTAATTGAATACTCGTTTTTTATTCGCGTGTTTACTGCTCACGGTCTCGTGTGTTAATGCCGCCTTTCGTTACTCTAGCAACGCCATCTCACACTTACTAGCTCACATACCTTTTAGGGCTTATACATATGTAACACCTGGCATATACATATATATCCCCGTTCATAAATATTTGTGTATATATGTACATTTTAGTCAATTAAGAAATATATATCTTTATAATAAATATAAGTGCAAAATATATCATAATGTACAAAATGTAAACACAAAAAATAAGAATTAATAAAATAAAATATATCTATTAATTAAATTCGTTTTTGTTTATTCCACAAAATGTTTTCAATTATATTTAATAATAATACGAAATATTTTTATTAATTATTGCAGATACATTGCGCTGTAATATGACTACGACATTATAGTGCAATATTATTAAAGGCGGACATTTTATCGTTAATACAACATTGCATCAATGTTGCTACTACATTGCGCAATCTCATTGCAATATTGCAATATTGCAATATTACCGCCGGAAGAAGAAGAAGATGGTGTTGTTCGTGAATTTGAAAGCAGCTTTTGACTCGGTGGACAGGAGGATACTGGTGGAAGCGATGAGGAAAAGAGGAGTGAGGGAGGGCATAGTGAGGAGATGTAAGGAGCTGTTGGAGGAGACAGTATGCAGAGTGAGGGTGGGAGAGGAGCTGAGAGAGAAGTTCTGGACAGGAAAGGGAGTTAGACAGGGGTGCCCGTTAAGGGTCGACCATGGATGTAGGAGATATTCCTACATCCATGGGGTCGACAGGAGTCACGGCCGAACTCCGAATTGATATTGGAGACCTCGCGCGGTGACAATGCGAAACTTCGTTTCGTGGAGAAACTATAAAGGCCGGTTTACACACGCAATGATTGGTGGCGCCAGGACGCGCCAGTCGACTAACGCCAGTAAAAATGCAAGTGTAAATACTTGATGCAAACTGGCGCTAGTAATGTGGCGTTTACTGGCGGTTATTGGCCAAAGCATATAACCTCAAAATTTGAGGTTATATGCTTGCTGTCATTTACTGTGTGTTTAATAAATGTCGAATATTTTCCATGTTATACGCCAATCACTGTGTAAACACTTGTGAGTTTGTCAGTTGGTTCTGGCGCCAATGAATGCCAGTCAGTTGGCGCCACTAATCATTGCGTGTGTAAACCGGCCTTAACTTCTAGATTTTATGTGTGAATACGCACACACACCATTGAACTGCTCACGCGGACGCACGGTAGAGAAGCTCCCGTAAGTTAGCCGGTCAACTTCGACTTTATTAATTTTTTTTTTTTAATCGTTTGTTGGTTGTTTGTTGGTGATTGTTGGCCTAATTACAACGTTTGTTGGTTCTTAATTTTTGTTTAAATTAAAAAAGAAAAATTAGCCTTAAGTTAGCCGGAGAAATTTTATTTTTAATTAAAAAAAAGCTAAATTGATGCGTAATCGTTTGCTGATGATTGTTGGTCTAATTTTAGCGTTTGTTGGTTTATTATTAGTCTTAAAAACGAAAAATTATCTCACATTAAAGTAATCGAAGATTGGTTTATTTGCCTACGACTAAGATTTATTTCTATCAATTTAAGGCTAACATCTATAAAACTGGCTATGAATACGGGCCTTAACATCGGCAGAAAATTGCGAAAAGATCAAGAAACATAGTGGTTTCTGTCTGTTTGCGCCGTCATCGTTTCAACGAGAGACCGAGTGAGATTAAGGTAATTAATGTAGAATTCTATATGCTAATATGTTTTAAGCAGAACGCTCTTTGATTTTTAATAGCGTTTTTCACTGGCAAAGCTGGTGCGCATTCAGTGCACATTAAAGCCGTCGTACACAAACCAACGTAAAGTGTATGCTGGGGGTTTTTTCGTTCGTCTTCGGGTGAGGACTGTTAGGTGTCTTTCTGACCAATGGCAGATGACACACCAAAGCTAAACCCAAGACAGTAGTAACACAGAATCAAATGACTTTTATCAATTTTTAATCCAATAGGAATTTTAATCCTTGCAGATTGTGAATCCTTTCCGATTCCCAATCGTGCAGAACATTAATCCCAGGGAGTAAGATATAAGGAGACCGATCTCCGTACTCTGAAAGTGGGTCAATTTTTGGGCGAAAGTTGGTGGCGCTGGTGTTCCAAAAACGGTACCCTCGCTGCTGGTGACAGGCGGCTGAACGCGATGCGTAAGGTTGGAATTTTACTACATTGAAGTACACTGAGAAAAAAATCAATTACATGTGCTATCACGGGTTGTCAAAAACATAAGTAGTTTATTCAATTGTATTATTATTAGACCCAAATATCCGGATTATTAAACCAATAACTTAATTATTATTATTAGATCCAATTACAAAAATAAATAATAATTTAATTATTGGTTTAATAATCCGGATCTAATAATAATACAATTGAATAAATTACTTATGTTTTTGGCACCCCGTGATAGCACTTTAATTGAACAGCTTTTTTTGCTCAGTGTATAAGAAAAGTGAGTTATAATTGTGAATTTTAATGAATTATTATGGCTATGTTCAATAGAACAAAAATAGATTTGTAAATAACATTATTAATAAAAACTACAAAATACTGTGCTGTGGTATAATAATTATCATGTAATAATTCTCTGATACAATAAATATTTATTTACATGTCATTTACATTCTGGACATTTATATGACTTTTTGCATCATTCAAAGGCTTGCGTTTCGAACATGATCTTTTGCGTTTCAAACATGCCTTAGTAGATGCGGAAACCGACACATTTTCTTTGCTAACCTTTGCAGCTTTTACTGGAAGCGTCTTCTCTTTAGCAGTAATATTGCTTTTCTTTGGCTCGTCTTTGGAGTAGGTCAGTTTAGAAGCTTTCCTCCTTTCCCTAGTTTGCTTTTGTTCAATATTATTAATCTTACTGTCCTGCTTCGTAATGAAATACATTCGAGTGAGAAGATAGAACCGCATGACACTGTCAGTCAGCAGTCGCTTGTGTTTGTCACATCCAACAAGCGTTATAGGTGGAAGTTCATCGACAGCTTTCGTGACACTAAATAACGTATTTTCATTCAGTTCTTCGGAGCTCACTGTTTCGACCGTTGCTCTCTCTAGTATGGAAAGGAGTTCCTCTAATTTCCGCGATGGATGTTTGAGATTCCCTCTCGATTTTAATTCGATCAATTTATGATTATCCGGAATCGCTTCAGAAGCCGGCAACTCCAAACTTTGTAGGCAATCCTGACAGACAACACACGGTTTCCTTCCTCATTAAATATCGCAAATCGAGTGCCTTTTCTTGTCACGTACCCTGCTACGTATGCTAATACGTATTCCGACGTACTGCATTTGAAACAGTCGTGCTCCTTTAACAGTGATGCAGCATCGTAAAGAACATCCATATTTGTTCCTCTGTCCAGGATCATATCAATTTGAGCGTCCCATTGGTCTCTCCTTTCATTGGCATCATTCAAATCTTTAATGCTTAACAGGACATTAATGGTATCAGCGCCCGAGATATTACTGCCTTTAGGTGGTTTAACTAACGAGTACGTTGACACAAGCCTGTACATCTGTACAAATAAGGTGCTGTCTGGATGTTCGTTTGAGCCACACGAGTTTCGCATCATTCCAAAAAATCGCTGCAACAGAATACATAGTTCGAGGAAATAACATTATTAATATTCTACTATACTGGACATAACTATCTAACTAACAACATAAAATCCTGAACCCTACAATTGATGTTATAAAATTTGTTCTCGATGTCATAGTAATCAAGAACAAATTTCGAACAACCTTCTGATTTTATCCGCTTTATGAAGAGCGATGGAAAAAATATATACCTCTAGATTATCCTGATTCAGCCTTGCCATCATGACGTATGCGAAACCACAGTCTTCGACAAGGTACGTACATATTTCTAGTGCAGCTTGCAGTGAAACTTTCAATCCGTAGCACGTAGAATCGGATAAAAATTCATATCCACTTTCAACAGTCTCTTTTTCCCAAGCTCTGATGTACTCTAAGAATTTTGTCACATCCTATATTTGTTGAGGAATGCATTAGGCTGACGTAAACAGTAAGTAAAGTATATGATACAATTCTATTTACATTACCGTCCAAGCTTTGTTTCCTGGTTTCATGGCATCAATCGGAGCGCGGCTGTTCATCGCAGTGATTAAATTTTTCATCCTGCGACAGAATTTTTGTGTCCCTTTCGAATCCTTCAGATCTTCGTGATTATTCTCAAAAATTTCCATGGCATATATGCTACCCCGAAGAACTGTAATCACAATGAATATTTGAAGCGTTATGAAATTGCATGCAAGATAAAAGTAGAAGATTTTGCAGTTAAAGGTTGTATATTAGGTCGAATTACTTGAAATGCCATGGCTACATTCATCTTTTGATAATATTGTGGCCTCACGTGATCGTCTGTCAACTTAAAATTGGCCTTTAAATTGAAACTTGTGGGATTTTCGATTTTTAATAAAGCGTCCCAATGTTTTATTTGAACGATGCCATCCGGAGTCTAGAATCGAAAAATGAAATATTGTTTGATTTCAATGTCATCGTAAGAAGTAATTCCAGCAATGTTCATCTTACCCAAATACCATCGTGTATACGGTATTTCGTCAGAAAGTTCCGCGTATTCTTGATCAGATGGGGAAAATCAGACACGAACCAAAGACGACGAGTTGGATCAAAAATGTGCTCGACGTGCACTCTTTCTTCTGTTACTCCGAATTTTTCCCACATCGACCGATTCCAGGTCGCTCCGTCAGATGCAATGACGTCCACATACAAGCCGCATTGCTCAGTTAGAACAATGCATTCCATTAGAATTTTATGCAATATTACTCCTGATGCACAGCCTTTGCTGAGAAAACATGCTAATGACTGCACCCATTTTCCCAGAAAAGGCTGGAACATGAGTACTAAAGCATGGTCACCCTCTTTGCTTTTCTGATGTTCAGGAGTGTATTTTCCCAAGTTCGTGAAACTTTGAAAGCGCAAGTTTTTACGATCAAAATGTAGAGATTTTGAAAGCTTCATTTCGTCCAAGAGCAGAGCACCTGTAACCATTTCATTATAGACAGTGTGAATTTGGAAGCTCGACAAAAAAAGAAGTAAGTGTTAGGCGATCATCAATTAATTACGTATACCATGCTTAGCCCTTGGGTCCATATCTTTCACTTTTTCTTTGAGAACCTCGAAAGTGGTTTTCTCGAATCCATACACACCTTTGATAGCTTTAATATATTTATTAAGCGTATCGATGCAGGGCAGACTTAGAATTTGATGAGCTCGTAGATGTTCATACGTTTTTCTGCTCTTAATACGCAAAAGCAAACACTCGAAAACCCATTCATTCGTGTAACGCATGCCTTTCGAATTCTTTACTTGCGATGCGGCTAAACATGCTTTCACTGCGAGTTTTTGATTGTCCGGTAAATGTAAAATTGCTTCCTCAACAGCATGCATCTTTGCTTCAGAACATTGCACCCTTATCATCTCCACTTTCTTTTTCAATTTTGAAATCTGTACAGAGCATGCAATAGAATATATCATGCAACAGAGTATAGGGTAACTCCGGTATATATGCCGCACCTAAGGATAACTTAATCGAGTACTATTTACTACGTTTAAGGCAAATAAATTATATCAATAAAAACTTTATATTATCTACGACTATAAAAAAAATTAGAAATATGAAATATTTATTCTCCGTATTTAACAAAAAAAATCGTTAGAAACTCTTGCATTTTTGCCATAAAATTAAGCTCGATATCTCAAAATTTGCGGAAATTAGAGCAATCACGTAGATTTTTTTTCTTTCTATTTTTTTTTTTATTTCTGCAGCGTAAATTCCCGCGTGGCGTAAATACCGAAGTTACTCTATCATGCAACAGAATGCATCATGCAATAGAATATATCATGCAATAGAATATATATAAATCATGCGTAGGAAGTTATATTATAAGACATGCATCGAAAGTAGTCTAAAGTACCTGTATTTTCAGCCTCCTATCCCGACGTTTCATATTTTTGTTACAGCTGCGTAATCTGACGGTTTTTTCAAGATGTTTTTGTAAGGGCTGCAATTTTTTTCCTTTCTTCCGCAGACATTCCCGCATTTTTCGACAAGCCGCGCACCTTGTAATTTGAGGGCCGACGAGGTGTGCATTTTTGCAATGAATGTAGCCTGAACAATTTTTCGCTCTAACACAAAAAATATGTCAGTTACTTCGTACCTTAATGTCATAACATTTAGGGATGGATTGGAGTTATGAAAATTCAGGAACTTCCTGGTGAGTCACCGACCACAACACAAATAAAATTCACGAATTCAAAAATTATTTGCCAATTTCGTGGGACAAATTTATAATTTCGATGGCAGGGGAAAAAATACGTATAGAAACTCGACCAAACCACCAAAAAAACATTTTGTGTTATTTAAAGATTACAGAAAGGCGAGGCGAAGAACCTATTCTAACATTTTTTTAAGACCGAACTACAATCCTAATCCACCCCTGACAACATCAGATGGAATGCAGCCAAAATGACTAACTTACTGCTGTTTATTGCTTGCTCCTTGACATGGGAGGATCTGCATAAGTTCTATCAGTACATGGGCGATGTTATTCGTACTCTCTACCCTCTCCATGCCCGTAACACTTACTGGTCTTTCATTGAAAATCTAGATGGACGTTTCTCAGTAAGCAATTTTAAACTGTTCAATTCTAATAAATATTACACACGTTAATACTTATGTAGCTGCTATTTACCTCCAGACTCAGATCTTGCTGAACTAAGACTCGCTTTGCGATTGAACGTAAGTCTCCTGTCCAGCAGGAGAAGATGCCAACCCCATTGACGGTGGACGAAGTCCAAAAAGAAGTAGGCAATGGAATGTGCTCGAAGTTATTATTATGTACGAGGTCGTCTTGATCTGCACAGGCGCACAGGTCATTAGGCGATTCCGATTCCGTCGAACGGTCAATCACCAATGCTGATTGTAGCGTAACATTTTTTTCGATCATTTCACAGTCCACTGCATCAACATCGTAATGTACAGTTGAAACTATATCTAGTTTTTGCTTTTTTAAAGAGTTCGACGTTTCTCCCGATTCACACGATTGTTGCTTCGATGGAAACGCATCACTCGTGTTTTCCATACAATCAAGGGAAATCGAAGGGATAGCACCAGGTTTCAGTGTTGCTTTTCCTTTCTGTATGCGACAAATCGACCCATCAGGCATTTTGTGTGTGTATTCTCTTTCAATATGTCATCGGGTTTGAAGTGTCTTTCGCAGACGAGATCTTTTCTCGTCATATACTTTTCTGCCGATGAAATAGCTAAGCGCCAATCGTTCAACACGTCTTCCTATAATAATTATAGGGCAATAAAAAATTTTGTGAAATACGATCTAATAATACATGCAAAATATATAATATATTATTTGATATTTAATATGCGTTTTACTTACGGTGCGAGCTCTGAATAGACTTAGGTTTTTCATTCCCAATTTTTTGTAATTTGTTCTTTGCGAACGATAGCCAGTTTTGCACCCCGGCACAAAACAAGACATTTCAATACTTTTCACTTTCAATAAATTATACGAATTATATATATACGAATATTACGTAAATCTGGAGATCGGTTTTCTTATGGCTGATGGCAGAGAACGGAATGAAACGTAAACGTTTCGATGCACTAAAAAAATTTTTATATAAAAACATCTAAATATATATAATTATATAATATTATATAATATATTATATAAAATATGTCTATATATGTCCATACTATGTTTCTTTTTCTTTTGTATAATCTCTGTTGTATGTACATAATAAGAAAAATAATTAGAAAATAATTAAAAGGATAATTTTTGCATTTTTTTTCAAAAAAATAAAGTGTATGCAAATGTGAAAAATTTGTTTATATATAATCATATATCATCATATTTTATATACATTATTACATTTATATATGATTATATATAGGCAAAAAATGGACAATGCAAAAATTATCCTTTTAATTATTTACCAATTCTTTTTTTAATTATTTTTTTTGTACATAAAAACAGAGATTATACAAGAAAAAAAAAAACTTATATGGACATATTTTATATAATATTATATAATTATATATATTTAGATATTGTTTTATGTAAAAAATTTTTTACCGTTACGTGTCGGCACGTACTGTCGTCGCCAAGTTGACACTTGAACATTGAAACGGATCGTCACGTGACCCACCGATGATGGAACACAAGCGCTGCGAGTGGTAAGATTTAACACTCAACTTTCGCCCAAAATCAGGCCAGCTTTTTGAAGATAGCCAAGTATGGAGATCGGTCTCCTTATATCTTACTCCCTGATTAATCCATAGGAACTTAATCGAGAAAAAACTTCTTTACGAAGCATATATGGGACGAAGGCCGGGTCGAATTCGAACCACGGACCTTGGTGTTACTAATCACTCGCGTAGGCACTGAGTCACGCGTCATCCCCTAAAGTGTATGCTTAGTATAAACAGGTTAAATCATGATTGCATTATTTGATAAAATATGTACTGGGTATTTTATCAGTCGAAATATTTGCATTTTACTTTGAATATTAGAGATTAAATCAGTGTACAACAGCTTTAACATGCACTGAGTGCGTACCAGCTCTGCCAGTGAAAAACGCTATAAGAGGATTTATATCTTATTTTTTCTTGCATAGATAAACAGAATGTGTTATCAGAAAGTCATCTAAGCATTTTGAGAAGAATCTTCGGAAAGATGAACGTAGAAACCAATTGTTGCAATTAAGAAGAAAGAAGCGCGAGCAAGTATTTGCGCAGAACAAAAATCTCGATGGTTTTTTTTCATCACCTGTTCTTATCTGCGTCATACCGTTGCAAAGTGACGTGGACATTGTTAATTAGTTACAGCAGATACAATTTAAAGAACATTGTATCTGCTGTAACTAACATGGACAAAACTGCTAATGTTCCTACTAGTCCAAATGGCATTGTACATATTGGGTACGCTATAAAGCAGGAAAAGAACTTGTTTATTCTATTATAAGTGAGGTAAATTAAAAATTTGTTAATATTATATATATATATATATATGTATTTGTATTAATTTAGTGTTCCAAAACTGAAACAGTGGTTTTCTATCATCGTACCATCGATGGGTGACGTTTTAGCAACATTAGATGCAGCCAAAGTTGCTACCACGTTACTCTTTGTTACTTCTGTCGCGAGTCAAGCAAACGATGGTACGCAAAGAGATATTATAGGCGATTGGGACAAGGAAATTATCGTGTCTTGCCTTGCTCAAGGTTTACCTTCTACAATAATTGCGGTGCATAATATTTAAAGACTTCATATTAAGGTAAGTAATGATACGTTTAACACTTTATATAAAATTTACAAAGTAAACTCTTCACAATAAAGAATTGATTAATTTCTATATTTGCTCCAAAGATTTATATGTTGTTTTAATATTTTATTGCTTTTCTTATGTCTTAATAAAATTTACATTATTTGTTTAACGTCTTAAATATTTAGTACAATTATTATTAATCGGATAAATAAGACCGTCACTCACAAATGGACGACCTTTGCGGAAATTTCTAGCAGATGACACCCAGGTATGGTTGACATGGCACTCAAAGTGTTAAAAATCTTTGAATAGAAGATAGAAATTAATTAATTTTTTATTGTGAAGAGTTTACTCTTTGTAAATTTTATATTGCGCACGTCAAACGTGTTACTCATCGATTATTGTTTGATACGTTTTAAACGGTAAAGTAGAAACGTCAAGAGTATAAACAATCTGTGCAACGTGCAATTTCAAAATGGATTTCCGAAGAAAAAGTTCTTGAATTGGACACTGCAGCCGATTGCTTAAATATGTTACGGCGTGCTGGATCACAAAAGCAAAGAAGTTTGTTTTACAAAGATATCTTTTGGCCGAGAAAGTCTCATTTGAATGTGATGGATAACTGGATATTGACTGGCATCTTTTTTTTGGGATTTTCACTTCATCCATCAGCCGCACAAAGTATTTTAATATTCTTCCTTCAGTTGCAGAAAGTATGTATAAAAAAATAATATATATAGTTTTACATTTTTTTATTAATAAAACTAAAATGTATGCATTTAAACGTATATTTTCATTTTTGACAAATATTAAAAATCTTTTTATTATTTATGATATTTGGATTATTTTAATATGTTTGTGTATGCGTACTTTTTTCTATTATTTAGAACTAATATATACATGCTAATTGCACCTAGAAATATTTTTTGATATATATTCTTTTATAATTTATGTTACAGCTTGCACCTGTTTTACAAAATCTTTAAGGTTCAAATAAAAGGTAAAGTTATATATTTTTTTATAATGCATATTTAGTGTTACTTTGGTTTTACGTGTAGTGTATATATGATATGTTTACATAAGTACAATAAAATAATTGCTTTATAGATTCGACAAAATGCCACGCAAGATTGCCGTGCCACCAGAAGAGAGCATCCCAGTTGTAAAAAGATTTATGAAACAATTTGAGATTGAACCCTTACCGGCATGGTCAGCCGAAGTATGGAAGGAAATGTCTGTTGCATTAGGCGGAAAATGGAGTGCCGCAGCGTGTTACACAAATGTGCGCAACGATCGAAACTCCATCCTCAGTATAGCCAGACAGGAAATGGGTGTGTTCGCACCATCAAAATTGTTCGACAATAATAATTTGAGCATAGACAGCTCTATGAGTACTGTACAGTTCGACAACGATGAATCATACACTGATTTGAGTATTGAAGAGAATAAAATCGTTTTTTGGATACATTCGATTTGGTCTTAACAGAGCAACAATGGAATGCTCTCAAGCCTGATATCGAGTGCAGTTCAAGAGCAAAATTGAAGCCAGGAATCTGGACAAATAAAATTGCCATTACATTTTTTAAACAATACCGACTTCCGTGCGCATTCGTGTTTAAACGAGCTGAAGTAATTTTACAGAACGATATATATATAATCAAAATAACGGGATCGTGCAAGTCCAAAAAGTGCCGTAATACTTTTCGAGGATATGCAGAAAAAGAAATTGGAGTCGAAGGTTTAAGAGTTCAAATCACAACACAAGATACTCGTACTGAAAATCATGAAGTAGTCAAACGACTTTTAAACGGCAAACGAAGAAAAGAAGTACAGAAGGAACTCAAAGCAGAAGGATCTTCTGAGTGGCGAAAAAGACAGGCAAGGGAGATAATGCGACCTAATAAAACCGAACCACCCATTTTGCCCAGTGGCAATGTACTTTGGCAAGCACATAAAGAAGGAGTTGACGCAGACCTTGGAGTAAAAGAAAATGACGGTCGAGATCTCGTTCGGACAATAGAAGAGATGTCTTTGAAACCTCAGTACACTGGATTAATACACGATGTTGGATCTTTACCGTTCCATGTTTGTTACAGTACACAGGCTCAATTGCATGCGTATAAAGAATACTGTCGCTTGAACAAGAATAAGTCAGTTATAAGCCTCGATTCGACAGAAAGTGTCGTACGGAGATTAGATCGAAAGAGTCAGAAGTCTGGTCACATTTTTTTATACGCAATTGTAATTAATTTCGACAATACTACAATATCTGTGTACCAAATGTTATCGGAGAAACATACCACTGAATTCGTTGAGTTTTGGCTGAGACAATGGTTGCGAATGGGTGCCCTCAAACCCAAGCAGGTTGTTTGTGATTTTTCACGTGCACTTTTGTGTGGCATTAGTCTTGCTTTCAACAACCAAACTATTAAATTATACGTTGATGATTCATTCAACGCAATATTAAGACCTTATGGGGTCAGAAAAAGACCAGACACAATAATTCGAGTTGATGTAGCTCATTTGATCGCTGCTCCGTGCCGTTGGAATTGCTGGAAATCTGTTCGTCACAATTCTATTAAAGAATTTTATGTTCGCTGCATCGCATTAATGGTGGAGTGTGTATCGTTCTCCGATTTTCAGAAAATATTCTATTTAACCTGTGTCGTGGGTTTGCAAACTTATCAAGATGTAGAAATTGATTATTCGGAAATACTGACAGCAAAGGATGCAAGAAAGAAACTAGAAGGAGAGATTGCTGTTCGTGCTATAAAAGTGAACTTTGACGAAAGTGCTGGCGATGATCCTGAACATCCTAAAGCTCAAGCCATGACCGAATGTAACGAATTGGACCAAAACAGCAGTAGCATATTGATGACTGGGTCGATGAACAAGTTGGAAGAGCTAAGAAAAAACAACGCGATGGTGAAGAGTTAAACCCATTTTTTTTTACCAGAATTCGTCAATATGCTTTCGCTGCGTATTAAGGAATTTCCTCTATGGACTAGCGTTGGACTGGATTGCAGTACACATGCAACTTCAAGTTACGTAGAAAGTTACTTCAATGATATAAAAACCCGAATTATGAAAACTGGACCGATGCGAATCGATAAATTTTTAATAAAGCATGCCAATGACATTCACGGTGCAACTTTGCTTTTTTCATCGAATATGATAAATTACAACGCTAAACGATGTGTACACAACACCGATCTAATGAAGAAAAAAGAAAATGAAATCAATGAGCCTCAGCCTAAGCGATCTTATAAACTAAATTCTACACCGAAAGACACCGAACAAAATCGCTCAGAATCAATGAGTGAGAGTGAACGAAGATTCAACGACTTGCTCGAACGAAGTACTGAATTAGAGATGAACAAAGAAAATATATGTTTTGATGAATCAATTTCTAAACTTGTTAAAAATAAGAGGAAGATTTTACATGATATATTTCCCAAAGTCATCGAACCGAATGGTGAAGAGAAAACGCACTTTGATCAATCAGCAAGTAACAAGCTAGAAAATTTGATCGAGTCACCAGAGCAACCTGTTATATTAAAGAAGTACGAACATACTGAAGACAAATCATATCCGGTTGAAATGTCACCGAACAACTTCGAAGATCAATCTTGTGATTCGGATTTGCTTAGTAATAAGAATTGGCAAAAAAATATTGAAATTAATGAACTCGATTGCTTAAACTTGGACTTCAACATAGGTCTAGTTTCCACCGAAGTCGTGAATTCGCTCCTAGTGCGTCGTAGAACCAAATTTAAGTCGATGGAAACGTGACTGACTGCGCTCATTTCACTCCCGTTTCGATCCACGAGCTTTGTCGGAGTGGCAGCGATTTCACACAAAATTTAGTCGGTGGAAACGGTTGAAACAGATTCAAAATAGATAGTGCCAACCTTTACTTTTTATTATTCATAACAGTTACCGTTTATTAGTAGTCAAAATGGAAAATAAACGTGATATATGGTCATGCGATGAAACTTTGACATTAATTAATATTTTAAAAGAGAAGGAAATTTTGAAGATCATGGACAACAAAAGATTTCGCATCGCAGAAATCTTCAAATCTTTAGAACAAGATATGAAAAACAAAGGTTATTGCCGAAGAGCAACGCAAATACACATAAAATTTAAAGCATTAAAGCGTAAGTACAATTAAAAATTTGATGTATACTTCTCACAATCTTTTCTTCTGTAATAAAGTTTTTTTTGTTTTATAGTACAGTCTTCGTATTCTCAATAAGTATTCATAGTCTCTTATTTCTGTTGTAGGAAACTACAATAATTGTAGGACTGCGCTTTCAAAAAGCGGTGCAGGAGTAATGAAAAAATGTACGTTTTATGATGAGCTTCATGAATTATTTGGATGTCGACCTATAAATATTCAAAAAGGAATGGATTCTTTAAATGCTGCATCATCTGCAGTTGACGTAGATATGTTTGATAATATTCCCGATCCAGATGGAGCGATTCCAGGATGTTCAAAATTTCCTGATGAGTTTAATAATTCATACATTAATGAAAGTGAAAGTCAGTTTAAAAATATTGATGAAAGTAATAATATTAGCAGTATTAATAAGACTGACAGTATTAATAGTATTGAAAAAAGTTCAGACCTAACTATTGATAAAGAAGTTCAACAGCAATTGGAAACATCAATAAATAACGAGATAATTGATAATAATAATGATGTTGCAATGTTGGAAAGTAACAGAAATAAAGACTCTAAAAGAAGAGTCAAATCTGCAAGATCAACAAATCGTCAAACATTTGCTCAAGTATTTGATGGTTGTGTTGAAAAATTAATAAAATCAAATGAAGATATTACTAGAATTGCTATAGAAACTCAAAATAAGATGATTAATAATATTTTGCAACAACAAGAAAAAATGTTACAGCAGCAAACTCAATTACTAATACAAAATTTACATGTTAATACTTTACAATCTCAAGTAACTACAAATTATTGCCCTAATCCTGAACAGTTCAGACGTCCAGTGCAATCATTCAATAACCCTCGTTTTGTGTAAAAGTACCACTTAATGTTATTCAATCTTCAGAAAGGTGTTCACCAGTTATTGTCACACCACCATCTACACCAACGCCACCGTTATTATCAATACCTTCTTCATTTCCTTCACCCATATCAACAACTTCCTCAACAACTTTCCCAACAACTTTCCCAACAACTTCTCCAACAACTTCCTCAACAACTTCCCCAACTTCTTATTATTTTAATTCAAGCTCAACCTCTACTTCAAGTCAAGTTACAAAGTAAGGTGGTTGTTTAAAAATATCTCGTTTTTATTTGAAAGTTTTATATGAAAGTTTTATACTTATACAGTCTATATTTTATTTTTGAAGGTAGATAATAGTTATTTTATTGTTTGATCTCATAAAAATAAAACATTAAATTGTTATTTACAAAAGAATGGAAAATAATTTAAGTTTTAAAAAAAGAAATTAAATATAACTACGTCTGCATAATAGTGATTTAAATACTTTTTAATTAAATAATTTTTTAATTAGTTATTTAAATTTTTTAAATATTTTTAGTTGAATTATTAGATAATATTCTTATTGTAAAATGTACCTGCAAACCAAATAGTAACTTAAGTTAAATAATTACAAAGACAAAAACGGCATTTTTTATTTTGTGATTTAGTATAAGGTACAGTTTATAAAACGTTTATATGGTTGTTTCAGGAAACAAATTTTATTTTTAATAAAATAGTGTTCACTAATGTTTGTAACATTATATACATATATATGTGTTCATGTAATAAAATAAATAAATAAATTATTTTTTACAAATGCTTATTTTATTTAGTTCCATGTTACATATTTTATGTATTTTTATATTATTTATGTAATTTGATATGATTTTCTTAAAGGAAATTGTGTCATATAATCACGTAGAGTATCTCGTGTATTGGAAGCATCATAAGAATCATATGTTATACATTCATTTCTTAAGGGCTGAGGAAATATATTTTCAGATGATTCAACTGATACCATCCACTGAGGTAAAATTGGTTCATTTTTAAATTCCATAATATTGTGTAATACGCAACATGCAATTACTACTTTAGGCACACTGGTATAATGTAGATCTATACGTTTTAATAAACAACGCCATCGTGATTTAAGACGTCCAAATGCCATTTCAATATCTACTCTGTTACTATTCAAGTAAACATTAAATGAGTCTTCTTGTGGTGTTAAACGTGCAATTTTTGTGTATCCTTTCATTAACCAAGGTAATAATGGATATGCTGGATCTCCAATTAAGAAATATGGTATTTCAACACCATTGATTAACTTCGTTTTCTGAAATAGATATTGTGATTATTTTACTTTTCAAAAATATTGCAGAGTAAATTTTTTTTGTTTTAAAAAATATACTTTTGGAATTATCCGTTCTGCTTCTTTATACAGTATAGAGTTTTTAAATACAGCTGCGTCATGACAAGATCCAGGGGCTTGGCAGTTGACATTTCTAAACCTTATGAAAATAAATCAATTAATTAATCAAAATTGATTTGTTGCTACATATAACTAAATTATTTTACCTTAAATTATTATCTACTACCCCTTAAAGTATAATAGACGGCCATCCTTTACAATTGACATAATCCTTATAACCATCTATAGGCGGTAGAATAGGGATGTGGGTGCCATCAATTGCACCTATTACTTGTGGAACATTTGTACGAGCTTTATATGCTGCAGATATCATCGCACATTCATTAATATCAGGCATTTTTATAAATTTTGGCAAAAGTATTTTATTAATAGCATCAACAGTATCATGAACGCATCTCCATACAGATGTTTTATGAACCCCAAAAATATTTGCAACTACACGATACTCGCAACAACTTGCTAAATAATATAATGTTATAGCCACTTTTTGTTCAACACTCAATGGTTCTCTAGAAACTAGAAATGGAGTAGCAGGACGAAGTTCTGATCGCAACTCATCACAAATAAATTGAAAAGTTGTACGTTTCATTCTGAAACATTCAAGCCAATCTTCGTTTAAAAAATGGTTAGATACTATTATCTTCCACCAATGTTTACTGCGAGTTTTCATCCAAAATTTTCTTTTTGATCGATTTATTTTCTTCAAGTCTTTAACCATCGTAAGTAACACTTTCGTATTATTTTCTTGTATTTTTAATATATTTTGCCAGAATGTTATGTGTCTGCATAATTGCTAAAGTGCAATTATTAATTATATGTGATACGTTTAACTGATGATTTAATAAAATTGTTTTTATATCCATTTTTTTCACTGAATCAAGTACAATTTTTTAATATGGTATTTAACATGCTGTCAATCCTATTAAATTTTCAGTTTTTTGACACTTCAACTAATTGTATGTACATACGAACGGTATGTGCTCTTTGAAGGTTATGTTTGTGTATCAGCAAGCAAAAGTTAAGTTGGCTCTACTGAAATATCAATCTTCCTCACTTCTACTCTACTTCCAGTGGAAACAGTACATTAAATTCGATGCGCACCGGAGCAGGATCGGATTTAAGACTTCGGTGGAAACTAGGTCATAGACGACGTTTCGAATTTTATGGACATGCCATCGAACGATGTCGAATCTTATCTTGATTCAGACTTGTTTGCTACAGAAAATTGGCGCGGAAAAGTTATTATAAATAATAACAATTTTGATTATGAAGATTTCAACGAAGAAAGTGTCGAATCTTATCTTGATTCAGACTTGTTGGCTACAGAAAATTGGCGCGGAAAAGTTATTATAAATAATAACAATTTTGATTATGAAGATTTCAACGAAGAAAGTGTAAATGATCACATTGTTTCTGACATCGCACCCAGTTTGACGAATTCTAGGAAACTTGAGATCATAAATATCAAGTCATCAAATATGAAGCTTTGCTAGATCATTCATATTCATCGATGAATAGATCGATAACTGATTTGGTCAGCCCAATAATTGATCAGCAGAACAATAATTTCATTGCATCCAAAAGTAATTTAAAAGGAGACTCAGAATTGAATTACATTCTTTCTACGCATCTTGTTTCAAGATCAAAAGAACAACCTCAAGCTTGTTATCGTAAATAAAAAAAGTAGTAAATATTTTAAAGCATCTGAAGTTTCGCAAATAAATGCTTTTATCGGACAAAGGAAAAAATCAGCTTTATTACCTCGTGGTTCGTTTCTTCCACCGATCAAGATAAAGGAAAGTAAAGGAGAAATAAATTCATATTTTGTGACAAATACGTGCTCTTTTGATTCTCTAATTCACGTGCTCATGACAGGAGCAATCGACGACATCAATTACCAGGCTTTTTTGAAAGCATCGAGCAACCCTACACTGCAACTCGTGTTTAATTTGGTTCAGAAAGGAGTGACGCAATATGTGCTTCGGCAAAGGGTTTTAATATTAAAAAATTATTACGACTGTACACCCCAAGTGCAAACAGATCTTAGAATTGTATCATACACGATTAATTGTTTTGACAGTATTGCAAGTATTGTTGAAGGTAGAGATTTAAAACACCGTTAACTTGCAACTGAAAAGTTTATTTTATTTACACACAGCGCAACGTGCGGTAGGCGAGAAGAACATGAACAACTGAAATACAAGACAGGGATACCTCGATTCGCAAAACGTAACTAACGCCCCGTAACATAAAGGCGCGTTCTCATGTATTAAGCGAAACCTTTATTGGAATGTGAACAAACAACACCCTCCCTCAATAAAAGTTTCGAAAAAAAACTTAAACTTGAATCTTGGACCTTTTTTCTTTTGTTGCTGATTTTATATTTTTAATGAAAACAATTGTCCAAAAAAACGAAAAAATAAATATATATGTTGTTAATAAAAAGAAAACAATCTGTAATAATTCGGTTTGGTTAAATATACTTAATCACTATGGTTACTTAAACCCATTAAAGCCCTTAGTTTCTCAAAGGACGGTCGGCATAACGGTTTGGTTAGTATGTCAGCCATTTGGTCGCTAGTGTGAATATATTGAACATTAATAATTTCCTGAGTAATTTTCTCCTTAATGAAATGATATTTAATATCTAGATGTTTCATAGGTAATTATACAGTTTAGGGGCCTCACCTCAAATCTCGATGAAATTATGCTCAATCGACGCGTTTTTTTACGAAACGAAAGAATCTGGCAGAAAAAAGTGTCGCTCTGCTCCGCGACGCGAGATATTAAACGTTAAAGTTGACTGGAATCAGGTTATGATTCTTGTCATACCGACGCCATGTAGCAACACTGAACATGTCCTGCAGCCACATACGCATGCTCAGTGGCCGCACGCGCATGCTCAGTAGCCGCACGCGCATGCAAAACTGCGCCAATTTTAAATATGATGACTGGTCAATCATGCGGAATAATCACGCTGGGAGTTTGTTTAGTTTTATTATGATAGATTAGTGACGCGCTTTAAAAGTATTTAACTGCAGTTTAATGATTTTTATTAAAGCAGGGCACACACACGTGTGTATGTCCTGCTTTATAGAAACACACATGTGTATGTCCTGCTTTATAGAAGTTGTGATTTTCGTTAAAGCAGGGCACACACACATGCAATGTGTATACCCTGCTTTATAGAAGTTGTGATTTTCGTTAAAGCAGGGCACACACACGTGTGTATATGTCCTGCTTTATAGAAGTTGTGATTTTCGTTAAAACAGGGCACAAATTGCACACGTGTGTATACCCTGCTTTATAGAAGTTGTGATTTTCGTTAAAGCAGGACATACACACGTGTGTGTACCCTGCTTTAACAAAAATCACAACTTTTATAAAGCAGGGTATACACACGTGTGCAATTTGTGCCCTGCTTTAACGAAAATCACAACTTCTATAAAGCAGGACATATACACACGTGTGTATGCCCTGCTTTAACGAAAATCACAACTTCTATAAAGCAGGACATACACACGTGTATATGCCCTGCTTTAACGAAAATCACAACTTCTATAAAGCAGAGCATACAAACGTGTGTGTGTGCCCTGCTTTAACGAAAATGACAACTTCTATAAAGCAGGGTATACACACGTGTGTGTGCCCTGCTTTAACGAAAATCATTAAACTGCTTTAAAAGTATTTAAGTGTTTAAACCTATGTAGGTTAGTGACGCGCTTTAAAAGTATTTAACTGTTTAAACACTTAAGGCGGAGCCCTCCCCCGCCTATTTATGTACTGTTTATACACATGTACTATATACATATGTGTGTATAAACAGTACACGAATAATCAAGCATCTTCATTCAAGCAGTTAGGTTTCATGTGTATAAACAGTACATAAATAGGCGGGGGAGGGCTCCGCCGCAGGCTTTCCCCCGCATAATAAAACTAAACAAACTCCCAGCGTGATACCTAACTGCATGCTTGAATTAAGACGTTTATTCTGCATGATTGACCAGTTATTCCGCAGAATTGACCAGTCAAAACTTTGACCAAGACACAACGCACGCCACGCAATAATGTTAGGTATAATAGAATTTAGGTATGTAACATATCGTCAGGATAAGCTATTAGATTTATTAATCCAGCATGGTGTTCTAACATCTACAATTAAATATAGTGAATGTGGTAATGGCATTGATATTGATAAAGAAACATTAATGTACCGATGTAGAGAACGGTATTACGTAAAAAATGAGCACAAGAAACGTATCTCTAACAAGCAGTGCTGGTACTTGGTTCGTCAGATGCTTCTGGCTGGTCCTCAAAAGTGGATGTCGGAGGATATAATTCTGCGATGACATCAAAGAAGATTTCTATACGCTCCAAGCGGCTATAGGCGCGTTTGAAGAGATATTCGCACAAATATCCAAGGACGTGATCCTCCCTGGTTCCGTACCTTGGGATATTTCCGCGAACCTCTCTCCAAACACGCTCTATATGCTGCGTATGCGCGCCTGTAGATTAAAAAAATGTATTAGAACAATATACAAATAAACAATAATAATATAGTTAACTATGGCAAAAAGTTCTCACCAGTTTCAGGATCGACGAAGTTGTAGGAGTGGTTTAATTATAAGACTTCCAACAATCTGACACGATAGTAGTGCCTGGCAATATCCACTCCTTAATACACGCCAGAAGTGTCTTTTCAGTTCGATCCTGTACTGGCACGATAAAAATCTTCTTTGTGCCTCGCTCATATCCTCCGAAAATCCAGTGACCTGTTATGAGCCGACTACGATTGTATTTTCTTTTTCCAATTTTTGCTTCATCGATTTCTACTGTGCATCCTGGGCCACCAAGTTTCTCACTATGTTCTTCAGCCCAGAACACACAGACTTGCAGGAAGAAATAATATTATATTATTAATATTTTGTTTCATACATTTTACATGTGTGTGTGTGTGATTTTGTTTGTGTGTGTGTATTTATAAAAATATATTAAAATATAATTACCTCTCGGCAAAAATTGAACCAGTCAACAATCGTGGTCGGCGACGAAACGCCAGTTTCATCTTGTGTGTCATCTTGACGTGGATGTCTCAACATTAAAAAACAGGCAACAATTTTACATATTGTTGCCACGTCAAGATGACTTTTCCCGAACCAAGTACCAGCTTTGCCACTTTTCTTAAAATTGCACTGCTTCGAGACACGTTTCTTGTGCTCATTTTTTACGTAGTACCGTTTTCTACATCGGTACATTAATGTTTCTTTATCAATATTAATATCACTACCACATTCACTACATTTAATTGTAGCTGTTAGGACACCATGCTGAATTAAAAAATCTACTAACTTATCCTGACTATATGTTAAATGTCCGAATTCTATCAGCCCTAACATTGCGACTTGCGTGGCGACGTGGCGTGCAACTTCGTGGCATCTGACAGTAACGACATTGTCGCGCTTCATTTGTTTTATAAAATATATATTTAAAATTGGCGCAGTTTTGCATGCGCGTGCGGCCACTGAGTATGCGCGTGTGGCCACTGAGCATGCGCGTGCGGCCACTGAGCATGCGTATGTGGCCGCAGGACATGTTCAGTGTTGCTACATGGCGTCGGTATGACAGGAATCATAACCTGATTCCTGTCAACTTTAACGTTTAATATCTCGCGTCGCGGGGCAGAGCGACACTTTTTTCTGCCAGATTCTTTTGTTTCGTACAAAAACGCGTCGATTGAGCATAATTTCATCGAAATTTGAGGTGAGGCCCCTAAACTGTATAATTACCGTTTCATACGTTTCAATTGTTCGTGAGAGTTACATGACCTAATGGTTGACTGGTTGTCTTCGTAAATAGTTACCGATATATCATCAGAAATCTTTAACTCTAACAGTACATTTCTCAGCCAACATGCTTCACTGATGCAGCAGCTGAGAGCAACATATTCGGCCTCACAAGTGGACAGAGCTACTGTAGCCTGCTTTTTCGACGTCCACATAACTAGATTGCCATAAACTTGAAGGCAATAACCACTCGTAGATTTTCTATCTATCGGATTGCCGCCCCAGTCCGCATCAGCGTAGCCTGCTAACAATTCGTCGCTTGTTTTTCTCTGATAAATTAGCTTAAGATCAATAGTACCTCTAATATATCTTAATAGGCGTTTAAGACAGACCCACAGATCCTTACTAGCACAAGTCTGAAAGCGAGACAGAAAGGTTATGCTTGCACACAAATTCGGTCTAATACCAATCATTGCATACATAATGCATCCAATAAGTTTTCTACATCGAAGTTCTAAATCGGCATTCTCAGATTCATTCCTCTGTAACGTTGACAGACTGACGTTCGGATCCATTGGCGTACTCACACTGTGACAGTCTGACATATTAAACTTTTCAAGCACTTGTAACGAACAGCGCGTAATATTGTCGCTTGTTCGTTTCGCGAGCGCACATACGGCTGATAATGTCGACATTATTGAGAAATAAATAATGAAATGTACGTTAATGATATTATAAAGTATCGCATTATAGCTAAGGTATAATATATGTCATAAGTATAAATATATATATAGGTATTATAGATATTATAAGTATCGCACTATAGTTAACGAATAATATAATGGAAGGAATGCGGAAATAACTAAACAGCATTTATTTTGATTAAATCGTTTATTAAGCGTGACACATCCATTGAATGTACCGGCACACGTCGCTCTCGGAAAATCACGCGATTTTCGCGTGACGCTCTCACGTACGTATCCGCGTGAACCCTAGTCCCTTACCCCGGGACCCCACCGAATTGCGGGGTATAAATACAGGCCCAGCGGGCCGGATACTTCACTTCAGTTTCGACTTTTCGGTTTTCACATTCGGTTCCGACATTTCGACTTCACATTATCCGAGAGCAACGTGAGCTGATGGTGAACTTAGCCGCGAGCGCGTATCTCGCGATCGAACTTAGCCGCGAGCGCGTACCTCGCGATCGAACTTAGCCGCGAGCGCGTGTCTCGCGATCGAACTTAGCCGCGAGCGTGTACCTCGCGATCGAACTTAGCCGCGAGCGCGTACCTCGCGATCGAACTTGCCCGCGAGCGCGAAACGCGGCACTTCCTCGCAGCACGCACCGTTGTCGACGCACCCGCGATACTACCTGTAAAAAGGAAGCAAAGTGTGGTTTACAATAAATTGGTTGCAACGTATTATCCAAATAATTTCTTTCTACTTACCTTCAGAATTTAAACCCGACTCTTCCAGTCGATGCGCGCCTCTCTCAGGGCGTTCTCGCGAAGTCCTTACACAGATGCGCGCCTCTCCCAGGGCGTTCTCTGATTTCCGCTGATTTTTCCTCGTTTCTAATATTATATAATAAAATTAGATTAAAGAATATCGACAATCGAGCAAATCATTACTCACTACCCCTAAGGACTACAGCCACAATTTCACACGGCCACAAGGACATAACCACACAGGATTGCGTAAGACATCAGCACGGAGGAAGTCCACACGCACACTTTAACAGAAATTAGAATTATAAGAAATTATCGTAAGGTAAGTCGATCGTCACCAATGGTACGCTCGAGGCGGTCCGGACAGGCCCACCAGCTAAAAAGGCTTCGGCGCGCCTACCATACGGCCGGTGAATTCGACCCCAGTATATTTTGTAACCTTCCTTCACACCCAGTAACATCCAAGGCTCACACCGATCTTCAAGACGGCTCCAAATCGCGACCACCGTCTCCGGCTGCCCACCAAGTTAAGAAACCTAGAATCACGCGAGTAGAAACATTAACGCAGAAAATCCGACTCATCCTCCGAGAGTGTAGCGCGACACGAGACGTGAACGAAATACAAACAAAAGAATCATACTTACCTGCGGGTTTCGCCCAAGAATTTCCCACGGTTTAAACATTTCGGTGCACTCAAACCCACTCCGACGTCCCGATTTCAGTCCGGATGTAACACACTCTTTTAAGATACTGGGTCTGGTTCAAGGTGGTAGTTCCATTTTTCAAATCCTGGTTTATATTAATACCTAAGTAGCAACTTGCAAGACCTAGATCTTTCATTTTAAATACACTTTTTAGCTTGTTTATAATAAAATCCAGCATTGAGCCAGATCCAGTACACAGAAGATCATCAACAAAAGCAATTAAATAGACTTTACAATCATCTTTTATATAGTAGTACATACAGTGATCACTCTCAGCTTTTGTGAAACCTTGACTCAACATGAACTCATTTAACGTCTCATACCAACATTTAGGAGCGCCTTTCAAGCCATATAGAGCTCTTTGTAGTTTACAAAGTTTGTCCTTAGGTACATTAAAGTTTGTTGGTAGAACCACATAAATGTCCTCTTTAATTGTGCCATTAAGAAAAGCGCTACATACGTCTAAATGATATACTGGCCATTCATTCTTATTACTTATAGCTAATAACGTTTTTACGCTAGTCATTTTTACCACAGGAGAATAAATATCACAGTAATCTAAGTCTTTTTGCACAAAACCCTTTGCCACCAGTCGAGCTTTGAAAATAGTCTCTTTATCTTTGTTTCGTTTTACCTTGTAAACCCATTTGGTGTCGATGATTACAACCTTGTGCTCTGGCTTTTCGACGAAGATCCAAGTATTATTCTCTGCAAGCGCTGCCATTTCTGCTTTCATCGCCTCAATCCATTGAGACGCCTGGGGAGACGACAATGCCTCTTCCAGTGTTGCTGGCTCTTCACTATCCATGGCAAAATAACAATGATAATCCTCGACAAGTTTTCTGGGTGGTCTAATTTTTCGTTACGGTCTTCCTTCAGTAGTCTGTGGATTAAGACTCGATACGGGTGTTTCGATATATTCTTCTATGGTTTCTTCGACTTCTTGTTCTTCAGTCTGATCTTATTCATGTAGTTCTTCAGGGACCTGTGTTTCGTTATGAGATTCTTCTTCCGGAGCCTGAATTTCGCTGTTGGACGTTTCTTCAATCTGCACCAATAAATCTTCAACCGGTGAACTCTCTGGTACAAGCAGAACTTCTCGTTCCATGGAAAAGGTTTTTCTGTCTGGATAGTAAATCTTAAAACCTTTCGTGTTTTCTCCAAAGCCAACTAGGATACCTTTTCTACTTTTGCTGTCCAGTTTAAGACGTCGCTGCTTTGGTATATGAGTATATACTTCTGTACCAAAAATGGCTTTCAGCGATTTGATGTTAAACTTTTTGTTGTACCACAACTCATATGGTGTTTTCTTTACAATTGAGCTGGTTCCAGTTCTATTTAATATAAATACCGCTGTGTTAACAGCCTCAGCCCATAGATTCTTTTGCAAAGATTTTCCTTTTAACATCGTCCTTGCAGCCTCCATTACTGTTCGCATCTCTCTCTCTACCTTTCCATTTTGGGTTGGTGTATAGGGTATGCAGGTCTAATGTATAATCCCACGATCTTCTAGTATTCGCTTTACCGTACCGTTTATGAATTCTCCACCATTGTCGGTGCGTAATGCCTTGACTTCCGTTCCTTGATTTTGACACAGGGTAAGAAACGTCTTCAATTTTGATGGAACTTCACTCTTCTTGCTTAGAAAGTAAACAGTATGGAAATGCGAAAAGTCATCCTTTATCAGAAGAAAATAACGCGAGCCTCCCAGTGATGTTTCTTCGATAGGACCGCATACATCGGCATGGATCAGCTCTCCGGGAAAGGTGGTCTTGGTTTCACTACTTGGGTGAGGTTTCCTGCATTGCTTGCCTTCAATACACGCCGTACAGAAGTGATTTTTTGTACAGGAAATGGTTATGCCATTTTGAATAAAAACGTTCTTCACGTGTGCGAAATTTTGATGTGCCAGCTTGACATGATAACGAAACAGTTCACAGTCATTGTTGCAGTCATTATTAGACACTGTTCTCTTGCTGTTCGCCTTTGAATTTAACACTCCTGTACTTTCATTGGAAGTTACACTTGACAAAGCTTGTTCATTTTTATTGAAGCACATTTTGAACATTCTACCCTCACGTTTTGCAATTACGATAGTAATATTGTCTTTTACGAACTTACAAACATTATTATCGGAGATCATATTTAGTTTTTTGTCCAAAGCACTAATAACCGAGAATAGATTTACTTTTAAGTTCGGCACAAAAAGTACATTTTTTAATTTTACCGATGACCATTTCTTCCCGTTAAAAGCTTTTAATTTAATATTTCCTTCACCGACTACTTTAACCTTAGCGCCGTCACCTAACTGAACTGTACGAGTATAATTTAGCACTTTATAATCTTCGAAATACACTTGGTCATTGCACATGTGGTGTGTGCAACTGCTGTCCATATACCAACAGTCACTGGATTGTTCATATGTACTTGCCACTAAAGCCGTAATATCTTCCTGCTTCTTCTCTTCCTGCTTCTTCTTATTCTTGTCCTTTTTCTTGAAAAAGCAGTATTTGGCAATATGTCCATGCTTCTTACAGAATTCACATTGCTTGTTTTTAAAACAGTCTTTTTTCAGATGACCAACTTTGTCACACGTCGAGCATTTTAGTTTTGTGTTAGATCGGCTCACTAGTGCTGTCGTTGGTAAATATGCAGAATTTGGGCTTCCTCACCGATTTCGTTCAACTTAGGCTTAAACAACGCGTTTTTGCGTGAAACGACCGAATCTGGCAGAAAAAAGCGTCGCTCTGCCCCGCGACGCGAGATATTAATCGTTAAAGTTGACAGGAATCAGGTTATGATTCCTGTCATACCGACGAGCTGTAGCGACTACGAACATGCCCTGCGGCCACACGCGTATGCTCAGTGGCCGCACGCGCATGCAAGAGGTCACGTGACAACTGTTTGGTTGGCAGTGTTGTGCTAGTTACTAATAAAAGTAATAAATTACTATTACTAGTTACTTTTCAGTGAATGTAATATATTACTATTACTTATTACTTTTCTATAACAGTAATATATTACTATTACTAGTTACTATGTAAAGTAACGCGTTACACTCTCTCTCTCTCGCGTTATTTTTATATAAGTATAGTTTGCCATATTGAGATTCTCATACAAGTAAGTATATCAAAATGCGTTTATTAAAGTTGTAATAGGAACAGGGAATAACCACAGGTAATAGTCTCTAAATTAGTCTTTATAGTCAGAGAGTCACAATAACTAGACATTTCTGTTGGCTCGAAGAAGGAGCAACATTTCGAAGTGTTCGTCGGTGAGTCTATTTCTTCTTGCGGTCATCACTTGTCCACCAAGGCTGAATAGGCGTTCAACAAGTGCGCTAGATGGCAGAGCTGTATTAGTGTTCAGAAATATCTTCTTGACTATAGGGTAGCTCTTCAGAGAAGACATTTCTCTGGAAGGGTCAGCCAGATACATGTCCATCTGGGAAGATGGACATGTATCTGGCTGACCCTTCCAGAGAAATGTCTTCTCTGAAGAGCTACCCTATAGTCAAGAAGATATTTCTGAACACTAATACAGCTCTGCCATCATGCTGACACTGGCTGGTGTCGACTCCTTGAAGTTGAAGAAGCTGTCTTCAGAGACTGAAGCAGAAGTTTCAGATTGAGATGACCCAGATGCATGTTCATCCAGTTGCTGCATGGCATCAAGTAACAGAGCCTTGCCTCTGAGTTTCTTTTCTTCGTTGTCCATCTATCGCAAACGGAACTGCGGATGCACTATGCTAGCCAGAATGAGGTCTTCACGCTGCAGAAGGTTATCGAAGCGAGCCTCAATGCCTTTAAGAAGAGCATCAACTAGCGGAACAACGAGCTTCACAGACTGCCTGACTTCGGACAACTTCTTTTTCAGGCAAATAATGGTGGGGAGCAGGATTCCCATGAAGCATTTCAGCTCCGACTGCAGGATGTTCAGAGCATTTGCCAAGGGCTGCACTGCTTGCACAAACTCGGCAATAAAAGTAATTTCTGCAGGCCTGAAGATGGCAACTCCAATCTGTTCACATATCTCATTCAACAAGCCTTCAGCCTGAGTTGCAATGCGGTGAATTCTCTCCATCGCATAGAAAGTGGAATTCCATCGCGTCGCATTGGGAACAATCAACGTCAAATTGCACTTATTGTGAACTACCTCAGCAGCTTGAGTACTGCGACTAGCCTTGTTCCAAGCAGCAGAACATTTGGCCATGGTGCTTCGCATGATCTTTTTATACTGTGCATCGTCACAAGCAGATTCGGCATCGTGCACAGCAACAAGATTCAATGTGTGCGCTGCACATCTCAGATGGGGTGGTAGCGAATAAGTGTTCTCGCTCTGCTCTGACTGATTCAGCACGTCTGTCACGCTGCTGTAAATCACCTCATCATCCTTATTTTCATTTTGGGACAGAATGGTTGTAGTCTGAGATCCCTCACATTCCGCGAAGACAGTGAAAGCCTTTACAAAATTGCTGCCGTTGTCAGTAGTTGTCGAACACACTTTTAGATCTATCTTGTACTTGATGTGAATGCTCTCAAGAGTTGACGCTATAAGATCGTATTTATGTTTCCCCTGTATTCTGCAGCATGACAAAGCAGCTGACTTTCGTTGAAGTGTGTCACAGTCGATCCAGTGGACAGTAACGCCAAAGAAACTGCGATTATGATGGGTCCAAATGTCAGCCGTAGTACAAACAGTCGAAACGCTTGCTAAGGTCTTGATTAGATTCTCTTTCATATCACTAAACTGTTTCTCCACACGTTCTGTAACAGATATAGCATTTAATTTTATTTACTATAATTTAATCTACTGGAAAGAAGTAGGGTTGTGCACAATGCACAATTAAATTGTGTTTGTTGTAACTTACATGTCAAGTTGTCAACAAATAGAATATACATGAAGGCCTATAATTCATATAACGGAAGCAGCCACAATGGCTTTATAACTTAATAAAAATATGGTGAACCAGAACGTCGGGAGTGGGCCAAGGTCGAAAATCATTATCCATTGGGATTAGTGACCAGTAATGGCAGTAAGCCAATTTTTGTTAATACTACAGGACTAATACTGTATAGTCTAAAGTTGTGGTGCAAAATCTTTTTACTAACCAACAAGAGTTTTCCTGCTCATGACCATCTTTCCCGGTTGCAGACCAGTTACAAGATTGATGAAAGATGGCTGTTCGACAATGCTGAAAGCCTGCATGTCATTCACCACGAAGTCAATTATCAAACTATCCACCTTAAACTGCGTGACACGACCAGAACCAATGACTTCTGTAACAAAAGGCTGTTTCAATTTCTTGGCCAACTTGTCAGCACTTGAATCATCCACCTTCCTTTTGAGAGTATTTAGCTTTTCAATTGCGCTAGGATGTGATGTCTGTAACATAAATTACATAATGTAACTAATTTTACTGTAATTTTAATTATAATATTGTAATTTTATAATATGGTAATAAAAATAACATTGAACAGAGCATGGGAAACACGCGTCGAAGCGTTTACAGCTAATTTACAGCCACACGATTTACAGCTAATATCGTCCCTGAACTCAAGCGTCTGAAGTTTCCGCGAGTTGCCAAGATTTTACGAAACAAGAGGAGTGAAGATGGCAATAGATAAAATCGGCCGAAAAATGCAAACCGGCGGCATCAGGCCTGATTTTAAGACTTAAAAGCTCCGGATACTGTCATTGTCAGTCTGTCAATACCGGTTCGTTTGATTTTTCATTCCTCATTTCACCAATCACCAGTTTTCATAGTCAATCTTAGTCCATTTTACTTTTAGTTTCTCATCAATCATCTCATTATTTTAAGATACTGGCCAGCTTTAGGGCAACCCGCATTCACGTCAATGCAGGCAGTACGGTTTAGGGTTAGTCGGTTAAGGTTATGTTAGGTTAGGGCTCGCATTCGCCGCATCATCCCGCATACCCGCATTATTCTAAATACACTACACACACTGCCCGTATAATTACTAACTTCTTAATTCTTACCTCCAGATGCTTCTTTAAATTCGACGTACTCTTCACCGAAGTTCTGTAGGTCTTCTTTGTCGGCGAACATAGCTTACATTTCACATCAATGTTTTTCCCATCTTTCGTAATCGTTCGGAGTTCAAAGAATTTCGTGTACACGGATCGTTCAAATGAACTTCGATTTTCCATTGGGAATTAAATACTATTTAGCGTGAACGAAAGCGGGAAATGGAAATGAACAATTGCGCGCACATCACGTGTAATGTCACCATAGAGTAGACATAGACAGTGATACCACTGATGCCAGGTTTCGAGACGCGAAACACGCCAAATTGTAATAGAGGGGAATCCTTCCTGACTCAGGGGATACATACACAAGAGACAAGGGTGACCGTGTCGTGTACACTACCCGACAATGGCCGCGTTCAGCAGACTCAACAGTTAAGCAACGTTACTAGATTTATCATAATAAATTCATATATTATAGAAAAATCTAGTAACATTGCTCTCTGTTGAATCTGCTGAACGCGGCCAATAATTCGTTCCATGGCCCCTTCACGGGTCAAGGGGAACGTACAAGTAAATCCATGGCGCCATCGGCCAAAAGTAATGCACATTTGCGTTACTAGTAACTGTAAAAAGTAATATATTACTATTACTACGTTACTATATTGAAAAGTAGCGCGTTATATTACTAGTTACTAGCAAAAGTAATATATTACAGTAACGCGTTACTTTTGTAACGCGTTACTCCCATCACTGGTCATCTAAAGATTTGTTATTACCTACAAAATTTACAAAAAATACATTATAAGCTTTTGCATTTTGTAAAGGTGCTTAATAGTTGTGATTAATAATTATATATATTACAAAAAATAATTTACCAATCGATAAATTCCTTTCAAATTTCTCATTTCGAATTCTATCGTTATTAGTAGCTTGACTCTTTTGTTTCGGCTTTCTTTTACTTATCAAAGTACTGGTGTCTGGAAGAAAGAATTAGGAACTAAATGATTGAATGTTTTTTGAATTTATAAAGTATTCGCGACTGTTTTCTTTTATCCCTAAAAATTTAATTTTTTATTTTAAAAAGATTTTAAAAAGTAAAATAACGCCAGATACTACTATGTCTCTTCATTTATAAGATAATTAATTTTTAACAAAATTTATATAATGTAGCCAATAAATACATGCATACGAACCATTCGTTAAATGTGGAGGAGTCGGCAATTTAGTCGGCAATTTATTATTATCGTCTGATGATGATAGATCATCCTCTTCAAATGAAGAGCCGAACTTTTTTTTTATTATTTTCCTTCTATTTCTGTCAAATTCTGTTTCATTCTGTTTAGATCTGTCAGAATTTACATCGGACGAATATTCCGCCCGTTTACACTTTTTTTCTGCTGTTGAATAATCATCTAAAACAAAATAAATATAACATGACGACAATGCAATAAATAGATTTTTTGTCAATTGATACATAAGAACACAATAAGTAATATATTTACAAAAAGTTCCATTTCGTATAAGCCGAATAAGATATGAAGGCCAAGAAGTATTATGTGCATCGTGATTTTTTACAGCAGCTTTCAACTTGTCAGGTGTAAGCGTAGGCCAATAACATTTGTCATTTAGTATCCAACTTGATGGAACTACTTCAACACAATCTTCATCAGTGAAAATCACAATAGTCCATGTCTTTGTCATTTTTCCTGCAAATTATTAACAATTTGTGTACGCAACTTCAAATCAATCATTTTAAATATTATAAATATTTGGAATCAAGCCGTTAACAAACAGAAGGGAATTCAATTTTTTATCTTATCGTAAAATTTATTTGTTAGGTATATATATTCTCAGAACAATTGAATATTATAATAATATTCTTTGGAATATTATTCATCATTTTTAAAAATACTGAGAAGTTAATAAATTTAATATTTAAGAAATACATCTCTATTTTTATTAATTTTAATTGTAAAATATGACCTTAATAAATATAATCTAAAATAATTTTAATTGTAAAATATAAAAATAAATTGTAAAATGACATTTAAATAATCCTAAATTAAAATTTTTTTATATATAAAAGTAAAATTATTAAAATCTATAAAATTCAATTAGACGCGGAATGAAGTAAGGGAAAAATAACAAATTTATCTTTAAAATGTAATCTTATACATTTATGCGATATTTCACTTATATTCCAACTTTGAAGATCGTTAACAACGTTATCAACTAAATATATACCCAAATCAGAAGAATTACATGGTTCATTATAAAAATCTTTTTTTAAATTATATTTATTTCCAATTATTATTATATTTTTATCGTTACTAGCAATATTTTTAATTAAAACAATGTCACCATTATTTAAACTACAACAATTATTTGGATCTTTTATTTTTAGAATAAAATTAGAAAATACAATTTTTTCCCATTGACTAGTACACAAAAATTGATTTAAAGGTCCGTTATCATGTTTATTGAATAATTTGGGTTTCACATTCAAATTATTTTCTTCACTTAATTCTGCAAAATTTTCTTCATATATACGATTAACTATTTGTTGCAATGGTTTATCTTTTTTTCTAATATATCCTTTTATCTTTTGCATATGATTTTCAAAGGGGTAGGCACTGTATTCTTGTAACATTCCAAATTTTTTTACATCATCGCATAAATGTAATAAGTTATGAATATTAATTGAACAATTATCTTTGCCATACAAAATTATATAACTTTTTACAAAATAATTAAGAAGAAAATTAGCGTAATCTAAATATCTAACATGATGGAGAGATGATAAAATAGTGACAGCTACATTTAAAGACATAAAATTGAGATAATTGTCTCGATTAAGTACAGATTTTAAAACAACAGGACCTGTGTACAATAAAAATTGTTTAAATTCTGTAGCTTTCCATCTTCTACTTTCTTCTAATGATCTAGGTGTACGATTAAATTCTAAAGGGATATTTTTAATTTGATTTATTAATAAATCAGAAATTTGTGTAATTTGTGCATGAGATAATTTTACTGATGGTTTACCAAAACACCACATAATTACTAAAGTTTTTGTAACGCCTAAATCAATTAAATGCATCGGCTCGACAGGAAAATCACGAATCATATCTAAATGTTCGATTAATTCAAGATCAGAAGTTGTTGAACTTATGTGATGTTCTTCTTGAGATTTTGATCTAAATTCTAAATCGGTTCTATCACGGAATTTATTTAAATTCGAGAAACAAACTCTACCGTTAATATAATCTCCTTCTATAACACATTTTGTACATGAATAATAACCGGTATGACCTTTTGTAAATTTAATAAACGCCTTAGCAGGTGTATCGCAAATAAAACCTTTAATTTTGAAAGGATAATTAAAACTTTTGTTCTCTTTATTTATTATGATACCGTGTGTTGACAAATCAATAACTTCAGCAATAAAATCTTTTAAAAATAAATTTGCTTTATCTGGCTTTTTTTCTCCGTGATATATACCTACAATACCTACTTTATTACGATTTTCAACTAAACTACATAGTATTGGCCACAATTGCTGATTCGAACTTTTAAAAAGTGGTAAACCATCAATATTTATGTAAACTTCTATTTGTTGCAAATTTTTTAAAGATACAAATGAACATAATTTATGAATACAATTATTCAAACCAAAATGATAATAATGTCCTGGTTCAACAATCTTCAATGTATTTTTTCTAGGAGTTTTTAATAATACGCGAGCATCCGAAGGTAATTCATCATGTTCTGATTTTAAAATAGCTAATAATTCGTTAATTGCAACATGAGTAATTTTATTTTTCCAAGCCCAAGTAGCAAGTTGTGATCGTAAAGAACATTTATTAGTTGTATTATTGGAATTTTCATAATTATTAATTGATTCGTTATTAAATGATTCGTTATTCAAAGTGCTTTCATTAAAATCTATAATGAAATCATTATTGGATGTATCACTATCTGAACTCTCTAAACTTTCTAATATATTATTATCAAATTCAATATTATCAAAATTATTATCCAAATCAATGCAATTAAATTGTTCATTAATATTCGTTTCATTATGCAAATCATTATTATTTAAATATTGAGCAAAAGCTCGATCAGATTCAACTGAATTTATCGTAGAATCTGTACTAGCTTTTGCTCGCCTATAATATTTAGCTGCAATTTTAGGCATACTCACTTATTTTCCAAGAATTTCCTAAAGGCAACACAGTCCTTAAGTGTGATCTTGTAAATTAACTGTACCAATAGTGTTGCGTAACCTTCCTCAATGGGTTTTTCAAAGCAACAGATCTTCCAGAGCTATATCAAATAAAAAATGTTTTTAATTCATAGGATTCAAAGTATTAATTTATTCTAAAAAAGATATAAAATAAGAATGAGTTTAGATGAAGCATATTCTACATTTTGAGTCAATGCGCTAAGTCAAATACATGGGCTGCTTTCCAACAATGACACAGTGCGACATAGTATCATTCTATTGTCTTTCAATACCAGTGAACGGCAAAGATAAAATAATACTGTCATACAGTGTCGTTGCTGGAAAGCACTCATGATGAACAGGTTGTATGTACATACAATATGTAAAAATCTGAAATATGTATTATACATGAATGAATATTATTAGTTCATTAAAAAGTTAGTTTATTTTATTACAAATATCATCTAAAAATATAAATTAATTTTAGATGTAGCAAAATGTATATAGCGTATTCTACAATGAGACAGAAGTCAGCAATCAGAAGATATAAGCGAGTCATAAGCCTGTTTTAAAGCATTCATAAGTTGGAACGCAGTTGTCATAATGAGACAGAAGTCAGCGCAATCAGAAGATATAAGCGAGTCATACACGGAGAGAAATGTGTTTTGATTATCGCACGAGTTAGCCGATGCGATGGTAACATAGATCGCGCTGTGCGCTAGAAGCGCCACGCTCGATCTATTGCAGCACAGACTTGCGAAACTCTACCATAGTCTATATCTGTGGCAAATGAGGATGAGACGCATGCGCGTATCGCTCCGTCTATGTGTTATTATAACACAAGTTGGTAGCCGTAATACCCCCCACCATGCGGTGAAAAATTCGTTCGGGAGCCATGCGTTTTTAGGATGAGATGTGAGGCAGTGTGAGCCATACGAGGATGAGGGCGTGAGTCCGTGCGCATCCGTGCGCGTGAATGCTATTCTGGCATCTGCCAATTACAGGACATGTTTTCAAAGTGAGAACAATGTGTTAAAGTCGACAATAATGCGTTTAACGTGCTTGAAATGAAATCGTGCAGGTTATCTCCAAAATAGATTCGGTCGAATTGACTGCAGGAAATGGAGAACGATGGATTTTTTCGGTAATGAAGGTAATGAGGGTAATGAAAGAAAGGAAAATTATAAATAGTATTGGATACGATGCTTTGTTAAAAATTATGTTCAATTTTGTGATTTACGTTTCAGGGATGAGGAGCTACGAGAGTATGACCAAGTTTAGTAATTTTGTGACCATAAAGAAATATTTTAGTTTATTTTATCAATATTGATTTGTTTATTTATTCATTTAACTTATACATTAAATCTAGTCGCTATCAGTTCACATTCATTTTTTACAATATATAAGCAAGGTGGTAATCGTGGAATAAGCTGCGCATTGATTAGAATTTTTGGTTTGTCGTTATTTGAATTGACGCAATATGCATAATAATAATTATTGAAATATAACGTGTCATATTCATCGATTGAAATGTATACATTTTTATTACAATAAAAAATATCTTTTATTTTACCAAACTGTGGGTACTCATCAGTAAATCTTGTTACTAATGTTGTTCCCACTGAAAATGTATGATTGAGAATTTGTATATATTTTAAAGTTTGTACGGGTGTTTGTATTTGAAGGTTTGTGAACATTTTAAACTCAGTTTCTGCATTAACATTTTTGACAGGCCCAAGTAAAACATCCCCAAATATATTTGCACACATTTCTTTTCTATAACATAACTGCAATTGATGACGTATAGCAATAGTGAGAGGTAAGTTTGTGCTACACGTTGTACCGAGAGCAACTTCTTTTAATTTTTTATTTTTTCTCTCGAACATCATCGATGAAAAATTAATTACAGGACCATTCAACATCATTATCCTAGGATAATGAATCAAGATATGCATTTTAGGTTTTAATTTACCAAAAAGTGCAATGTATAACGTGTTATGCTTCTGAATGAGATTCTGCAGATTATCGATTTCACCCCTATTTAAAGTTGGACACATAATAATTCCAAGTATTTGCCTAATATATCTATACAGTTTCCAATATTTATTTCTAGCCGGAATTAAATGGCCAATCATAAGTCCTAAATATCTTGTCAAACAAAGCATTTCTGAAGCTGACTGTTTAACTTTTAATTTTTTACCTCCCTTTTCATTTTGGATAAAGAAGAAAGGTCTCGGTTTATTGGAAATTTCAGTTTCATTGTAAGGAAAGGTTTCGATAGTATTATTAAGAGTTTCCAAAGATATTATTTTCTCTTCTATCAAGTTTTGTAGCACTTGTCCAACCGTATAAACTGCAATCCCTTCAGAAAAATCATGCATAACATCCACAGTCATGTTCTCGGCAATATGAAAATTGTGAATTTTGTTGAAAACACATCGCTCTTTTATGCCTGTGTTTGCGAAATCATTTTTCAATACATCATTTTCATACGATTCAAGTGTTCTAAGTAGCTTTGTATTTTCTGCGATCATTTCTTCACATTGCAAGCGAGTGGCTGTGCAAATCCGGCAATAATGCATTGCAGTGAAACTTTCTGAAAATCCACATGTACTATTTAAACCTAAATTGTCACCTATTATGAAAAGGCATTGGAAATAAACAGTAATGTCTTCACCGTTGACACGAATATTTAATCCATTTTCATATAGATCATTTAAATCATTGATTGTCTTACGAAATATTGGTTCATTGCCGAATTGTTTCATGTATTTAGAATGACAAATAGTGGAAATAAAAATATTATCAACTTTAGCAGATAAGTGGGGGGGCAAGCAAGGCAATGAAGCATATATGCCTCCTAACTTTTGTTCACCTGCATGACTTCCAAGTGGATTCCCAACTTCGAATTCATCAAAATACAAGAACATTGGGAAAACATTTTTACCTTTATTTAAGTGACAACATTTTTTCAACCACAAGTCCCCTTGCATACAATTTGATAAAATTGTTGTATCTTTTGACAATTTACCAATGTATTCTTTCATTTCAATGTAAAATCCTGGTAACTGAAGAATTGTTTTTAAGGTATTTTTTAAAGGAATATGTACGGCATAAACAGATTTCATTTCTACTTTTACATTTGACTTTTGATTTGCTTCTTTTTGCGACTCTTTGACATAAACAGGTTCCTGTCCTATTTGGAAACTTTCAGGATGAACATACGCACTTTCTTTGTTGTAAATGTTAAATCGCGAATGTTCTGTACAATATTTCTGAAATACATTTCTGCTTTGTTCTAAAATAAATTGCGTTTTATAATAACTATTTGAGTCTGTCAGCGGTTTCAATTCATTTTCCATCGACTTTTGCAGAAAAGGAATAAATATGTCTGAAAGAAAGGTATTAAAAGTAGCAATGACATTATCAACAGCTTTACGCGAAAGCAAAGGATTATTGTATAAACCCAGAGTAAACTTCAACATTTCTGTATGCATTGTCTCTAGCGTTATATCTTGATTCATTTTATTATCAATTTGTTGTGGAATATCCATATTATCGGTAAATGAATGAGTTTAGAAAAAAATATATGTGCAACTATATAACTATATTTTGTCAGTTAGCCAAAAAAACATTTACATTTATATTAAAATTATCCGTTCTAAATTCAATGAATAAAATATCAAAAATTAAGAATAATCATATCAATAATTAAAATTATTTGCATATAAAAAATATCTTAAATTTAAATTTAAAACTACAGTTTCTTGATTCTTTCAATGAGAGATGTTACTCCGCTGTATGGTTTAACTTTAAAATCATAAATAGTTGTTTCCAAAAATTGCCATACGTGATTGCTTGCTAATGGAAATGGTTGGTGAAAGATTTTCATAGACTGTATATACAAATCAACTGCCAGCGCTGCGGTTGCGACTTGATATGTGAATTCGTTCAGAACGACATACGCTGATTTTATGTCAGCTAGTGAAGAACCGATCACAACAACGTAAGGTGCTATGGGCAGCTTATGTTCTGCATACAGATTAAGCACATCTTGGTTCGCATCTTGTAAAGTTCTGTTGAAATCGTCAATGTCCTGTAAAAAGTATTATTATTTATAAAGTGCTTTGATGTTATTTATTCATTATTATTTATTAGTAATATCTATTTTTTCGATTTATTTTTCTGAATTAACTGCTTTTCGATGTGGGCTTAAACCTACGCAGTATAATAATATATCTATAAGCTTGTATATAAATTTGTATACAGTAAAATAATAATAATAACATTTGTAAATAATAATTTGTATATAATTAATTGTATATAATGTATATTGTAATTAATTTGCACATAATTATTTGTATATAGATATTTGCATGCGGTAATTAGTTGAAATTATTCATTGGAAAACGCCTAACGTCGTTAAACTTCAAGGATTTACCTTTATGTAATAAATAAACGATTTTTTTACTTCTAATACAGAAGGAATCCAGGCCGTCTTTGATTTTGATCGAGTTGTTAATTTGGTTATTCTTTTAAATAAATGTGGTAATAAAATTAACGCTACTGTTTGGGTATGTTCTGAAAATAAATTAGGAAATGAATATTATTTACAAATTAAAGTGGCATGTATTATTCAGAAGATTAAACCGACCTTCTCCTTTTGTTGGTAAGTTGCTTGTCAGGATATTCTTTATCTCTATATCATTTTTTTTTGTCTGAGCAATTTTTATTATTTTTTTGGCTAAGTCAGGCCACTTTTGTGTAAATTCTTCACTCGATTTTTTAAAATACGTACAGAAATCAGCTTTGATCTGAAAATAAAAATAACCGAAAATCAAGTTGCTACATTACACTCCATTATGTTTTGATTAAAAAAGAATTTTTTAATATTGCTAACCAAGAGATATCCTGAAGGATTGCAGTAGTTTTGAAATTTATTCAAAATTGTTTTTAAATCTGAGGTTTTATAAAACTCCACTCTTTCTGTCAGTGCAGTGTGGCACCATTTCTGGCGGAAATCATTATCTATGATTTCAACTTTCTTTAACAATTCTTGTAATTCAGACGATTCAAGATTATCTAAAAAATAATTAATAATAATTACATAATACAATAGTATGTGAGTAAACGTCGAAAGAATACCAATTACCTCATTTATATAAAATATTAGTAATATTTATATATAATTTGTATAACTATTTTCTTCATTTGTAATGTCTATAAAATTATTGATTTCAAAGAGAAACTTTATATTTATAGTTAAAAAACGTTCCATATTGTACAAATGTTTTGTTTTCATCATGAAAATCAGGCATATTACACTGAAAGTACGTAAATAAATTAAAAAATCACACACCTTCTGAACTTCTTTTTCTCTTTCGATTTGGTTGCAATTCTAATTTGCCAATGGCAAAAGCTTTTTCTCGTTCTTTTGCGTAGACGATTTGAAAGGCTCCACTTTCACTTTTACCGTTTCCTGATCGTACGTAGTAGCTTTCTTTTAAGTGCAATGTGAATAGTTGGACAGTGATTTCAGCTAACTCTTCAAGTCTGTCTGGTGATATACTGTAAAATTGATTACAATGAAAAAATATGCTTGCAATATTCATTCAAAATATATTTCTTATTTTTTAAATGTAATCTAATTTACGTTAGTGATTTTGTTCGATAAAATTCATCACCAATAATACACTTTGCCACCTTGTTTTTGGAAAAATATGTTTTTTTTTTAGTTTCCAACAGTTTCTCATAATTTTCTTTTGTGGCTTCAAAATCATACATGTCTATTTGACTGCTTCCATCATAAGTTTTCATTAAAACTTGATAAATGTAATTCGAAGATCTTTTTTTGGTAATATCTATATATACATAAGAAAGTAATAAGTTTAATTGTCATTATTATTATAATGCATAGTAAATTCAGCTATCATAGTGATTCTATTATAGGCATTGATTACTGCCAAAAAAGCTAGGATGTCTTAACATGCACTTTTTGAACTAATTCTGTTCAAATTTGAAATATACTCATTAGGTTAATATTATCAGATAAGTATAAAATGGAAAGAAAATATTTGGAACTATTTTGTGTTATTTGGAATATTTGTTTTTTTAGATCTCATCGGGTCTCGACGCATCTTTTTTTGTGGCAATATTTTATATCTTTAGAATCACAGCGAGTTCAGAAAAATTAGCAATCTCTAAATACATGTTATACTGACGATAGTATTATTTTCTAACTTACAAAGAATATATGTAATGGTTTTAATAAAAGCACTTTTAAACTTGCCTACGTTACTTGAATTACATAAATTCGATGTTTGTATTGATGGGCCGGAATCTACATCAAGTAATATAAATGAATCATTTGAGTGATCTGACGAAAGGAATGTGTTTGGAAGCGACATAATTTGCTCTAGGAAGGAAGAAGGTGTTTATGAAACATACAATATAATGCTTGGAATACCGCTAAAAAAGATGAAAAATAGAAGCATTACTTGTTTAATAATACAATAAATAATATATGTAATACTTTAATTACCTTTTTCGTATATTTACACGTACCACGGTTATCAATCTGTGCACTACACATGAACACCATGAACGTACCAGCTCGTTCGCTTCTTTGCAATAACTACGCAATAATCTTTACTCGCAGGCCCATGCTAAAAGCGTATGGCCCTCGAGCGAATTTTGCACGGCGTGGTGGGGGGGTATTAGAGCTAACGACTAGTGTGATAAAGACTCATAGATGGGGCGACAGTCGCATGGGTCTCATTCTCATTTGCCACGAACATAGACTATGCATAGAGTCCCACAAGTCTGTACTGCAAACGAATTATTCCGTGGGTTAATAGATCGAGCGTGGCGCTTCTAGCGCACAGCGCGATCTATGTTACCATCGCATCGGCTAACTCGTGCGATAATCAAAACACATTTCTCTCCGTGTATTGCAACCGCTATCTAATACCCAACTTACTCTACGATTATCGTCTGCACAGTCTTCATCGTATGCTTCGAATGCATAGTCATCAGTGGCCTCGTTGGCTTTTTCGCTCCGATCGTTGCGTCCATCTTGGCGATTTTGTTGTGGACGACCTTGTTGTTGTGCGTCGCTGCGCTGGTTTCCACGTCCCCTGTCCTGTTGTCGGTCCTTTTTCTCACCATCGTTGTCAATGGATCTTCGGTGCCAGCATGTTTTTGCTTGGTGCCCGGGCTTTTTGCACACGTAACATTTCTTCCCGGCGTTGCGTTTTTCATCTCTCGCTGTGTAGGCTGCATCGTTACGCTTCTTCTGGTTAGATAACTCGCTTTCTTCTTCTCTTAAGTCTTCTAATATGTCGTCGAGTTTCTTATCTCGTTGCGTTTTAAGTGTATTCCTTAAACGGTTAAATTTGCCATTCAGGCCTCTCACAACGTAATATACAAGCTCACGATCTGAGATATTGACGCCCAGACCTTTGCATTTTGACGCTAGACCTCGTGCACGTGCGATGTAATCCGCTCCTGTCTCCTTATCGCCCATTGTTATGCTACGTAGTTCGACTGTGGCGTCGATTTTAGAATCTTCAAGGCGCCCCACATAGGTTTCTTTGATCTTCTCCCACAGGTCCCTCGCGTTGTTCCCGTCCGTAAACTGCATGACTTGGTCGTCGGACAAGGTTAGTTTTATAATGGATACGACGTCATCGTTATCGCTGTCCCATTTGTCGCCTGTAGGTCGGTTCGTCGTAAGAACGTATTTCACCTTCTTCAGGCTTAACACTACTTCTAATTTCATAGCCCAAACGTGGTAGTTCTTAGTCGTGAGTTGTGGAACAGAACCTATCGGTATCTTGTCCATCTTGATTGCTGCTCAAAAACTTTTCTTCCGGCTTTTCGCTCTTCTTTTCTTGGCAGCTTCTTTCTCCAATCACGGCAACCACGCTCTGCTATCAGAATTGTTGGATGAAATTGATAGAAAGCAGGATTGACACAAGATAAAACTTTATTATAATATCGTGTCGTTTCTCTTACGACCGAACGCCGACATCTTAGTTGAACATCAAAGAACATAGAGATGGCGTAACATAGAGTAGAATATACACGAGGAGAAAAGATCAGGCTCGCCACCTTTAACAGATGCGCAGTGTGTACACGAAAGACTAAAGTTCGTTTACATGAGCTTAAAATAAAATACAGTGAATAATTGTAACGTAGATAAACAGATCAATATAAAATGAATACGCAAATCTCCACAATTTTTAATTAGGTGAACAAAGAAAGCGAATAACGTTAAACTTTGCATGTTCTTTTAATCTTAGTTTAAGAATATATTTTTATTTTTTAAGAAAAATATTTTTCTTATCTATGTTATATCTTGATCACTAAAAGACGTAAATGAGAGATGAAGTAAATGATTCTAGCTGTTCTAAATAGCAGAAATGTGTAAAAACCAAAACTTTCTTATTCAAAATAAGTGATGCGGCTATCGTCTGAACTACAATAAACATTGTTTATTATTTTTTTCTTTTAATAAAATACTAATAAAATTTCGAAAAAAGTTATAATATTTTTAATAAAAAAGCCGCTTTTACACACACAGAATAGAAATATCCCAGGTAGCAAGCACTCGTCATTTTGACGTCAATTGACGTCAGAAGACGTCAAAATGACAGACTTTTGACGTCACTTGACGTCAAAATGACGAGTGCTTGCTACCTGGGATTGATTTAATTCTAGTTCAGACAATAACCACACTTCTGCAGAATAAGAAAATTTTAGCTCTTTGTGTTTCAGATACCTAGAACAGCTAGAATTATTTACACCGTCTGTCATTTATAGTGACCAGGATATAACAGAAAAGAAGAACATTTTTGTTACTTAAATAAAAATAAAATTTTAAAATAAGGTGAAGAGAACATGCAAAGCTTAACGTTATTCACTTTCTTTGTTTCCCTATAAAAAATTCCTGAAAAATATCTATTTTAAAGATATTTTAAATCAGACTATACTCCCGTTAATAATTGTGTTTACATTCTCTTCCTGACGGAAGAGATTTTATCACCTCTCAATATAAATATAAAAATTATCTTGTCATGGTTTCATTCGATTACTCCGGCGTTTTTATATTTGTGATTCAATTAGATTATTGTTTATTTTGTTTATATTATTAGGAAATTATTTAATGTTTTAGTCTAGTAGACTAATGTTTAATGTTTTAGTATGTTAACTTAAACATTACCATGTTTTAATATTTATCTTCTTCTTTTATATTCATAGTAATCCGTTCCGAAGAAGACTAATTATAATAAGTACAGTCGAAATGTTACCCACGTGTATTGTTTATTTTATAAAGTGTTTTTATTTTTATCCAATATCCTTTTGTTGTTGTTTGTAATTTAGCCGTAATTTGGCCAATTGAACATGCATAGGTAAAATAAATTTAATAAGAGTAAAAGAACATTATAAACTACAATTATTTTTCACAGTTAATAATATAATTATTGGTATCTATGCATTTAAATATTACATGTAAATATTATTATGCTAAAGTAAAGGTTTTTAATGTAAGACTTGTTTAGATAGAAAAGCATATGTATAGAACCGTGATTTTTATACATTACATTTGCAAATTTTAATTTTTAAGTTTATAAATATTTATTTAATTAATTATATTTGCAATCTTTATTTCATTCATTTGCAAAATACTTTATTACCCCAAGGGGTTTCAAAGGGCGTTTTGTAGGGACGTACCCAACCCTGTACATATACTTTCAGTTTCAAACTTCTATACATCACAAAGGCGTTTTGGAGAGACGTACCCAACTCTGTACATTTTCTCTTTCCAATCCGCCCTGGCTCTTGGCCTTATACATTCTAAATTCTCTCCCTCCCTTACTCGCTCCCTGACCTTTGCTTCTCCGTCACTGCTCTCTTCGACTTCCTTCCTTCCTCACTTTCTGGGCCTTTCATTCCTTTTCCTTCTCACCGCTTTATCCTCGTCCATCTTAACCCTTAATCTACTCCCCTAGCTCCTTTCTCCTTGCCTCCAAAGTCCAGCTCACGCACGCTCGTCACCTCAGCTCTTCTCCTTCCTCGTTCTACTTACTCCTCCGTCGCTCGTTCACTCCATCGATCTGTCGCGACGACTCTCTGCTCCGTTCCATACCTGCCGCGCCACCATCGACAATCCCTCTGACTCGCGACAGATCGATCGATCGCCCGATCAATACTCCCTGCTGCCACTCGCTCAGCTCCCTTGTCGTGTAACCTGGGCTGCTACCTCCATTCCTTTAATCCCGCCTTTCTCCCTAACCTCACTTTCCATGTGCCACTTCTTAACGTTTCCCGTCTCCTCCAGATCACCTTCCGCTTCGCCTCCATTCTCCCGTCTTCCTTTCGCACTTCCCTATCTACCCCTTTCAATCAACACCTTCCTTCCATCTCGATTCTCTATCTCTTGCCTTTCCTTCCTTCCATCCTCCTTCCATCTCGATTCTCTGTCTCTTGCCTTTCCTTCCTTCCAAGCTCCGCCTTCTTTTTCCTTCCTCCTCTTCTCGGACTTCCGGCCGGATCACCTCCACGTAGGAGTTCCTACTGTCCTTTCTGCTCACTTCCTGTTCCTCTGTGTTTCCCTCCGTTTCTTTCCTCCTTCTCATTCTCTGCTTTCACTCGCTGTCCACCGCCTCAGAGTCGTCAACTGTATCGTACCTGTACTTCGTTACGTCTTCGCTATACCGCGTCAGGCGTGCCACTCGACGCCCATTCGGTTTTCCTCTTTTTCGTCGGCGCGCTCCCTCTGTTGCCACGTCTGCACCTCATCGCCACCCGCTCTAGTGCTGTGCCTCGACGCCCCGCAGTGGTGCCAACCCTCTCTTTTGGAGGGGCCGGCACCCTGCGCCGTCTCGACACACGTCCGCGCTCATCACCTCCGCACCGTGTCGCCTCGATTCTCGCTTCAGCGCCATCTCTCCTCACCGCTCCTCTTCCGGTCTTTTCCCTAGCCGTCCGCGTAGCGCTCTTTTTTTGACGTGTCACGGCTCCCCTCTCTCGTCTCCCTCCGTGCGCCACGCCTGGTTCCATCCTAACCTCCAAGTTTCTTCGTCTCTGTTTTCTTATTATTCTCCACTCACGTTCCATTCTTCTCGCTTCCTTCATTTCCTCGTCTTCTTCCGTGATTCCTCTATCGATTTACTCATCTCTCACTAACTTTCTTCCTTTTTTCTTCCTTTTACTTCAATTTCACCACTCCTCCCATCCTCGAGTCATCCACTCTCTCCAACGATCCGACCGGAAGTCCTATTTGCAATCTTCATATATTTATAAATTTCTAATATATATACATATATATATTTATTTATAAATATAAAAATTAAAATTTGTAAATATAAACGCAAATGTAACGTATAGCGCATCGTCAATTTGCCAACCAACTCGAGATTCGGCACTCGGCGACACTCGGCGAGACACGAGACACGAGATAGGCCAGTCAATAAAGACAATCAATTCACTTTAATTACAAAAGTTTTCAAATTTTGATGGCATATTGGATGAGTTGAAATAACAATAAATCTCATTTTGCAACCATCTCCGAGGTCCGGAACATGCTAAACATTGCAAAAAACGTTAATTTATTGCTATAACTTTGCGAAAAAAATTGCAAAAGTCCTGCAAACTTAAAGCAATGTCTATTGTAATATTTTCCGCAATGTATTAGATTTGCAACCTATTTCGAGGCGCGCAACATTGCAATTTTTTATAAAACAACGTATTTAGTCATTAATAAGTTGTAATAATTTACGTAACTAGTAGAGGGTTGCAAATTTATATTTGGATAAGGGAAGACATTTGAAGCATTCCGTAAAATTTGCAAAACTTCTGCAATTTTTTCACGCTTGTAAAAAGTGCAAAATAATAATTGTTGCTAATTTTTCACTGTTGCGGACTTTGTCCGAGATTACAAACTTAACAGCTTGTGACGAAAAATAATCTCAACGTTTGCAACCAATTTGCAAAATTTTTGCAATTTTTTTGACAAAATTACGACCAAATAAACAATTGTTCCATCATTGATTAAAAAATATAGGTATATTGCGTGCAACATAGAAGGTTGCAAATTAGCACAACTGTTCGGGGCAATTGCAAAAGTTATTCTATCGATTTGCAGCACTTTTGCAATTTTTTTCGCAAAGTTATAATAAATTAACATTTTTTTGCAATATTTAACATGTTCCGGACCTCGGGGATGGTTGCAAAATGAGATTTATTGTTATTTCAACTCACCCAATATTCCATCAAAATTTGAAAACTTTTGTAATTAAAGTTAAATTTTCGAATTTTAGTGTCTTTATTGACTGGCCTAACAATAAGACGCAAAACCCGAAATGCGTGGCATCGTGAGTAGGTAAAGGATGACAGTTCTGTATCGGGTCCTCCGGGGGGGGGGCGGGGCGGGGGGGGACTCGCGGCCAAGGGGACTCGCTGCCGAGGGGTCTGCGGGGAGGGGGGATTCTAGCGCCGCCGTCCTCCGAGGAGATGCGGGGGGGGATGATCTGCGTTCCTACCATAGGGTTGAGGGGGGGAAGGGGGTGGTGGGTGGTCTGCGTTTCCAGCAAGGGGGGAGGGGGGTGAGGAACTCGTGGGCGAGGGTCCTAGGGTTGGAGGGGGGGGAGGGACTCGTAGGCGAGGGTTCTAGGGTTGGAGGGGGAGGGGAGATCAGGCGAGCGCGTCGAGGCATGTTCTTATAAACAAATGCCGCCTCGCGTCGATGTTCGGCCGATAGTATTTATAAACAGATGTCATTTCACACTTCAAATACGAGCGAGCGTCTATGACAGGCGGCTATAATTTATGACCTGCAACGCCGCGGTCCTTTTCACTTTTCTTCATAGGAAGAGCTGCTTATCGGGGTTTCGCGGCGCCATTCGGTTATGGCGTTGCGTGTTACAAAGGCAAGCGCCGATGACATGCAGCTGGATTTTATAAACACTAGACGGCATAAGTGCAGCAACGCGACTCAATTTCTATGGGTATCATCCCACACTGCGGATGGTCGAGCATCGATGGTCGACGTAGGTACTCGACCAAAAATTTTATGACTTAACCGTCGCGGTCTCTCTTTATTTTTCTGTCTAGGAAGAGTCGCTTATCGGGGTTTCGCGGCGCCATTCGGTTATGGCGTAGCGTGTTACAAAGGCGAGCGCCGATCATAGGCAGCTGGATTTTATAAACACTAGACATAAGCGCAGCAACGCGTCTCAATTATCGACGAACGTCGATGACAGGATTTATAAACAAATATCATCTCGCACCGCGGATGGTCGAGCATCGATGGTCGACGTAAGAACTTGACCAAAAATTTTATAAATTTTAGACGACTTAGCTTTGAGATGTGCGGAGTAAAAAAAGAACAATGAAACGCTGAAAAAAAATTTAGCCTGGGAGTCTCTCGGAGACCCCCCGCTGTACATGTCTAACCGCTGCGATGTTTTCTTTACGCATGCTGTTTAGGACAAATTTATCGGTTTATGACGAACATGTTGGGATCATTGGGTCACGTTTTTACAACGCCAGTCTTTTATGACGTCATGCGTTACAAAAGCAGATAGAATTTCTGAAAAGTGCCTTTTTTATAGAAAATATAAATATTGTATTACAGTCGATGTCTGGAAGATATAATTAGAAACATATGCACATTATATGCATCCCTACTCTTATTTTAACTACTAGGACTGTTTTTATCATAGGCAGTAGGTAAGCTATGTATGTTCTACCCCAACCTGTGGGATCTGAGGGGGGTGAGGGGCGAGGGGGAACCGCGGGGGGGGAAGACCGCGGGCGGGGGGGACCGCGGGCGGAGGGGGGGGGGTAACCGCGGGTCGGGGGGAACCGCGGGCAGGGGGGGGGAAACCGTGGGTCAGGGAACCGGGGGAGGGGGAAACCGCGTTTTTCGAGCGCCGCGGGGGGGGAGGGGGGGAACCGCGTTTTTCGAGCGCCGCGGGGAAGGGGAGGGGGAACCGCGTTTTCCGGCGCTGCGGGGCGAGGGGGTTTTCCGGCGCCGCGAAGCGACCGCGTTTTCGCCGCGGGAGGGGTCCGCGTGCAACGGCCGCGCCGGTCCGCGTGACGTCACACGCTCCCGCTCGCGTCATCTCTCCCTCGCCCCGGTCGCGCGCGCTTTCTCGTTCGCGCGCGGTCCCTCTCGGCCCCCGGCCACCCCCGTTTGCGTTATCGCTCACGATCGCATATATTTTTTTCGCCAACAATATTTAATCGTTTAGATCTTTGCGATATTTAATTTTAATATTATATTTAAGTAAACGATAAACGAAGCTTAACGACAGGGAACGGTAAATGAAAAGGAAATTTTTTAACCATATTATATGTATTTATTTATCATGAAGCGCATTATACACAATAGTATCCAAAGCGTATGCTAATAATTCACAATCAATAATCGAATTTTTATCATAAAATTCACGCAAGATTGTAACTGCGTTACATTTATCGGTGATACAATTTTGACGTAAAATTGTTACAAAATGTTTGAATTTATCACTTACGTCGTGAACATATTTATATAATTGAAAATACACATTCTCGACGCAATGTTCTAGTTCGAACAGGAAGAGTACAGTTGACGGTTTCATGTACAAGCTGGTGCCGCACGACGTCAATTTTACAATATCCACGTCACATATTTTAACAAGCTCCAGATCTCGAAACGTTAGCGATGATGGTGCCGATGACTGCACGAGTCGCTGTATATCTGCACGTTTTTCGATGAATGTCACCCAAGTTGCATATGGCAGAATTATCCGATTGCCTCGGTTATCACCAATATGTATATCCACAGAGGATATAGGTCCCGCGTTGATTCCAACATCCAAAAATTTATATGCTGTCGATGTCAAGGCAAATCTTCTTCCCAAAATACGTGGCTTGTAGCGGGGTTTACCAAAACTAAAAAAATACAATTATATGTTTATAAAAGTTTTTTGCACAAGTATATATACGAAAATTAGCGGTACTTACTCATTGTGCTGTTTGTCGCACGTTTCATCCTGAATCGGAACGTAGTAGTTCACACCGTGAGTGTTCATCGTATCTAGCTGTTTGCGACGTACACGAACCGTATCGAACTCTCGACTGCGATCTAGAATCCTCGTAGACCATTTATACATACCCAAAACTGCAAATCTTGCAAAAATAGCGCCAATGTACGGCTGCTGCATGGTGACCACCACAATCCACATATACGTTAAATGTAATATCTTTGTCAAGAACATTCGTGATGAGATCACCTCATCGGGCATCAAATATGATTTCTTTTCAAAAGCATACGTGTCTCGCGATGATTTCATCGAACACGTGCAAAACTGCAAATTTTACAATTTCGCATAAGTCAATGGAGCGTTATTGTTTTGAAGAACATGTCGCGACATGTCTCGCGATGATTTATCGAACACGTGCAAAACTGCAAATTTTGCAATTTCGCATAAGTCAATGGAGCGATATTGTTTTGAAGAACATGTCGCAACATGTCTCGCGATGATTTTATCGAACACGTGCAAAACTGCAAATTTTGCAATTTTGCATAAGTCAATGGAGCGTTATTGTTTTGAAGAACTTGTCGCAACATGTCTCGCGAAGATTTCATCAAACACGTGCAAAACTGCAAATTTTGCAAATAGCGCCGATGTACGGCTGCTGAGATGAAATTTGATATGATAAGCAAACGATGCATCATTAGTAGAATATAAAATGACGAATCTGGGGGATACGCTCAATAGTCGAGAACTGGAAGTCATGAGTGCAACAAATGGCGTTAGCAAGAGGATCGTGCAATAACATGGAACAAGAATTTTTGGAGCAATCCACCCTGTTAAATTCGAGAGAAGACTTTGCCGCGTGGGAGCAACGATGCGACGAGTTTATCGAATCGTTGGAAGAACAAAGCCGAATTAAACGGCCACGATTATCGATCAATCAGTCATCGATCGGTCTCAAACAGTCGTTGGTCGCTTGTATCGCGCGACTCGAAGGTTTGAAAGACTCGGTACGTCAACGTTTCGTGCATGTGGGTGCTGGATACAGTGCGAGTGAGACAGGACTCAGATGGCGCGAGATAGATACGGCTTTTAAAATTCGTATATTGACAGGTGCGGTAATAAATTTTAAACACATCGACCCACATCAATTTCTCAAAGATGCGGGAGACATTGTACTCGATCGTGTGCGGAACGTCATGCAACGACACGACAGTGTAAAAATAAACACAGTGTTTAATGGTGAATTTGTTGCGGGTGACAAACGCGCGAATAAAAGTATCGCAACGAGAAACTATGAACTCTTTCGTGAGTCCGATCTATGTGAGTGGTACAAGCGACACGTCATCGAACCTACCTTAGCAAAGCTGGAGGAATTCCAGGAACGTGATGCAGAACGGAAATCGTCGTATCCACATTACACGTCGGTGCTAAATCTTACGGACATTGAGTTCCCAATGACGTTGGATCAAATTAAAAAATTTGAAAATCACAACAACATCTCCATCAACGTCTACAGCATCGAAAAAAAAAACAAGGAACTTGCTATCCTACCAATACGGGTTACTGATCGTAAGATGGACAGACACGTAAATCTGCTGTACATGCATGACGACAACGTGGGACATTTTGCGTGGATCAAGAACCTATCCCGCCTCGTGAGCTCGCAATTGAGCAAAAATACGAACAAAAAATACTTTTGTGATCGGTAAGTACCTATAGTTTTTTTAATAATATATAATATTTTGTGTATAAAAAAATTTATAATATTTGCGTTTATTTTGCAGATGCTTACACTACTTCTACACGAGCGAGAAATTGGAAGCCCACACCGTCGACTGTCAGGAGATGAACAAATGCGCGATCAAGTTACCGAGCGATAACGACAAGTGGTTGACCTTTAAAAATCACAACAGGAAGGAACGAGTTCCGTTTATCGTATACGCCGACCTGGAATGTACCCTGGAGAAGATGGAAGCGGATCCGGAAACGTCTAGGTACACATATCAGCATCATCGCGTGTTTAGCATAGGGTACTACGTGCGTTGCTCGTACGACGAGTCGTTATCTATGTATCGGTTTCGTCGCGATAAGGATTGCGTCGCGTGGTTCGCCGAGGAGCTAAGACGTTTAGCTCACGACGTAAAGACCATTTTGTCCACTAATGTACCCATGGCAGATTTCACGCGAGACGAGTGGGAAAAATTTAACAGCGCAACGCACTGTCACGTGTGCGAAAAACCGTTCGAGCCAGACGACGTGCGAGTACGCGACCATTGTCACCTGACCGGCCAATACAGAGGCCCCGCGCATTCTAACTGTAACTTAAATTATAAAGATTCGCATTGTATTCCCATAGTGTTTCACTAATTTATCGGGCTATGACGCACATTTCATTATAACTGAAATAGCAACAGCGTACGAGGGACATGTAGATTTACTCCCAATTACAAAAGAAAAATACATTTCGTTTACGAAAAATGTTCAAAGCACCGAAGATAAAGATAAGAAAACGTGTGTCAAATTGCGATTTATCGATTCGTACAAGTTTCTCACCGCTAGTCTCGACAAATTGGCATCTTATCTCAGCAAGGATAAACTGCAAATATTGCAACGCGAATTTTGTAAAATATCCGCAGAAAATTTTGATTGGCTGACACGAAAAGGTGTATTTCCCTATGAATACATTGACTGCGTCGAAAAGTTGAAGGACTTGTGTTTACCACCGCGCGACTCGTTTTACAGTTCATTGACAGGTGACACCGTATCCGAGAGCGATTACGCGCACGCCGCCGACGTCTGGCAGCGGTTCTCCATTCAAACGCTCGGTGATTACAGCGATTTATATCTCAAAACTGATGTCTTGCTGTTGGCCGACATCTTTGAAAATTTTCGCGATAGTTGCGTCGCGAGTTATGGACTCGATCCCGCGTATTATTATACTCTACCGGGTTTTACGTGGGATGCCATGTTGAAACATACACACATCAATTTCGAATTGCTCACCGACATTGACATGATCATGTTTATCGAACGAGGTATACGCGGCGGTTTGAGTCAATGTTCAAACAGATACGCGCTGGCCAACAACAAGTACATGCAGTCGTACGATCCATCGAAACCGTCGTCGTACCTGATGTATTTTGATGTAAATAACTTATACGGCTGGGCAATGTGTCAACCATTGCCATATGCAGATTTTAAATGGGTCGACGACGTAACCAATTTTAATGTTATGGATGTCGCGTTAGATTCCTCGATAGGCTACATACTCGAAGTCGACTTGGAGTATCCACAACATCTTCACGACGCGCACACTGACCTACCGTTTTGTCCGACGCGCGATAAACCACCCGGTAAGCGGCAGGACAAGCTCCTCGCAACATTATACGATAAGAAACGCTATGTCATACATTATCGCAACCTACAGCAGTGTACTCGTCACGGTCTCCGCATAGCAAAGATTCACCGCATACTGAAATTCGCGCAATCTCCATGGCTTCGCGATTATATAGAACTTAATACGAAATTTAGGACATTGGCCAAGAATGATTTTGAAAAAAATTTATACAAATTGATGAACAATGCCGTGTTTGGTAAAACCATGGAGAATGTGCGCAATCACGTTGACGTGCGACTCGTGACTCAATGGGAGGGTAGATACGGCGCGGAGGCAATGATAGCAAAACCAAATTTTCATGCCGAAGCGTCTTTTCGGAGAATCTTGTAGCAATAGAAATGCGAAAACTCGAGGTGAAGTTCGACAAACCAATCTACGTGGGTATGTGCATCCTCGATATATCCAAGACATGTTTGTATGAATTTCATCACGAGTACATGTTACCGCTGTATCGCGATAAGTGTAAAGTCACGTACACCGATACGGACAGTCTCATTTATCACATCGAGTGCGACGATGTATACGATACCATGAAGCGCCATATTCATAGATTTGACACTAGCGAATACGCGATCGATAATACATACGGTATCCCACTCGCCAATAAAAAAGTACCGGGCTTAATGAAAGACGAAAACAGCGGTGCGATAATGACCGAATTCGTCGGGCTTAGAGCAAAGATGTACGCCTTGCGAGTAGATGGTAAAAAAGATACGAAAAAGGCTAAAGGTGTTAAGAGTAACGTCGTAGCCAGGTCGATAACGTTCGACGACTACACGCGGTGTCTGCGCGACGAAATTGAAATGTCGCGACAACAGGCTTGCATAAGATCCAAACTACACGAGGTATACACCATATCTGAAACGAAAATAGCTCTAAGTCCGTACGACGATAAGCGCTACATTATACCCGGTTCTACCGAAACGCTGCCATGGGGACATTATAAAATACCATTGTAAATATATTGTAAATACATTTAGAAAAATAAATGACACATTTGTATGTATAATATGTTTTTATATTTTTACAATACATTATTCTTGTGTATCCATGAATTGTGTGAATTATCAAATCCTAACCACTTTACATAAACCTCATCCCCCCTTTTGCGCAAAACTTTTTCAACGAGATACACGTCGGGATTAGCAACGCGATGTAACTCGTATTCGTAGAAGCCGCCGGCGATGGGTTTTCCGCAGGAATCTTCCAACAGATACGTCACGGGATTAGTTTTCTGCACTTTGACGATTCTAAACACCTCCGTGGTCCAATTTGGCGTGTATCCTTTCTCGAAGATTGTCTTGAATTTACTCACGCGTACCGAGTCGCCCACTTTGAATCGCGCGGGAGCAGCGATCTTTACGTGGCTGTACACCGTTGCTAGGAGCTTGTCGGCGATCGCGGGGGTAACATCGATAGGTCGCATGCCGATAGTTCGATGCTTTCGCGCGTTGTAATCCGATACGAGACCCGGCAGCGAGTCGATCCATTTGTAATTTCCATTGCGCGTAAACATTTTCCACATGTCGTTCTTGAGCGTGCGATTGAATCGTTCGACGACCGATGCTTTCATTACGGAATAGGTCGAATAGTGATTGATATTATGTTTCTTCAAGAGTTTCTGCACGTTTGCGTTGTAAAATTCTTTTCCCTTGTCAGTCTGCAAATTTTTCGGGCATCTTCCGCCGTCTCGAATTATTTTCGCCATCGCCGCAGTAACCACGGTTCCGCTCTTGGCCTTGAGCGGTATGGCCCATGCGTGCTTGCTCAGCACGTCGATAACGGTGAGTATGTAGTGGTAGCCTCTGTTGAATCGCGTGTATGGGCGCATCTCGACCACATCCGCCTGCCACAGATCATCGTATCCCTGCACTATGACGCGTCTTCGAGAAAAATTTCTTCTCGCAGGAGCGTGTAATTCTTCTACCAACTTCCGTTTCTCAGTTGATTGCTTCTTACCAGCCATGACGATGACGCGCAACTGACGCAGATATCAGATGTACGTTCTTATCTATTCGCGATGATTCGCAATTACATCTTGAATCATCTTTTGAAGTTCGTTTAGGGTAATTTGCACGTTACTCTGGAATGTGGCCATCTTTCTCTCGATTTCATCCTGTTGATCTTTCAAAATTTGCACGCTCTGCTGCACGTAACGTTTATTGGCTGCATCGCCATCATCTACAGGCGGCGTTATCCGTCGAATCTTGCGCGATTTCGCGTCAAAGTCGGTGGCGACCATGCAAAGGGCGTTATCGCGCACGTAATTTCTGATTAATCCGCTCCATTGATAGTACGGTTCCGCACCGCCTCTTCCGAGCGATATACCAAACTTGTTGATCGGCATTTCGATGTTGATTGAACGGATCGCTGTCGCACCATTTAATTTATAATAAATCCAGCCTCGCGAAGTTCCTTGATAATCGACAGGATCTCGTTATCGTGACTGGTGTGACCTGCTAGGCGTGACGCTTCGAGCAATCGAAGACGATCTACGAGCTCGTTGGGATCGTCCCAATGAACCTAGTCGATCTTGTTGTCGTTTAATGTCATGGCACGCGGTATACCTTTTCCAGCTTTTTTACCCGATATCGACGATGCAATTATATGGTCGATCTTATTGCCTGTCATGGCACGCGGTATACCTTTTCCAGCTTTTTTACCTGAAATCAACGGCCCGATTATATGTGTGTACTTGTATCCCCCGTTGCCCTTTATTTGAGCGTGAGCATCATAATTGCGTTTATGAACATTTGTCATCAACAGAATGCTCTTGTATGTTTGCATATCGTCCTCCGTGTAGATATCGTCATCGGGATATTTCTTAAAGATTAATTCGAAAAGACCGCGTGTGCCAGCGTATCGTATGCCGTCGATAATTATGTTATCCTCGTTGTTCACGTCGAAACGTTTATTACCGAGCATCATTCCATCGTTGGTGAATTTAACACCGTACGCAATGTCCATACCGCTTTCTTCATCGCCGCTCAGAACTGCCCCGATGTACTTTTGGCTCAATGGACCCAATTGATCTCGCAACGTTTCTCGACCCTCAGATGTTTGCAACTGCTGTCGAACGGACGTCACGAGTGAGTCATTCGTGGTTTCGAAAACATCTTCGTTTGCGAACACTGTGGGTTGTACGGAAGGCGCAGAGGTTATCGGTGGTTCATTCAATGGACCTTTTGATTGTTTCGCTTTACGCGGCTGTAAAATTTTGGTTATTTCGCTCAAATTAGATGGCACATTTATTGATCTTTTCAATGTAACCGGAGTTGAAGCCATTACAGAGTCGTTAAACGAGGCGTTTGGTCGTTGTCGTTTGAGCTTCGGCTCTTCGTTTTCCCACGCTGTTTCATTCTCAATCTTTGACACATCAGATTCTTTGCCAACGGTGTTTTCGACAATCTGCCTTAGAGGCTCGATGATGGGCTTAAAGTGTCTCTCCAACGCGACATCTTCCTCCACTTTGCCAGATTTCAGGGCGTGATACTTTTTGCGAATCGAATTGCTCGTTTTCGCAATTTGATTTGCTATCCTCTCACGCTCTCTAATCTCCTCGCTGCTGTCCATGTTGCGATAACGTTGTTCAATCGGCGCATCGACAACAACTAACCACGTTTCGGTATCGCAAAGTCGTTAAATCCTTTTCTGTATCGACCATTCGAAATCGCGCTGTCCTTGTCTATCACCACGAATCCATACTTTTGTTGCCAACACGTATGACACAATTTACTGAAATCATCGTAAGACATATCTGTGTTAACGTGATCGTTGTACACGTGTTTCAGATTGGTACCATCCTGTTTAAACAGAATCAATAAATTCGCGTTGTCGCGTATAAGATGCTTCGGTATCTTTGCATACGTCTGACAAAGATAGAAAGAGTCAACGTCCGCGTGCCGGCCCATTGCAAAGTATTCTCTTATCGTATCCTGCTTGTCGCACGCCACGTCATCAAAGATAAAAATAGAATTCGGGAGCGCCTCGCTCGGCGGAATAACGTCACTGTTATTCGAGAACGTAAAGTAGCCAATCTCTTCTATCGGTGTTAGTATATTCTCCAAATATCGATATTTCGGTTGTTGCAACGATTTCGAGTACACATACACGTTCTCGAAACGTACACCGTGCGGACTTTCCAGCAAGCTTATCAAGACGTTTGTCTTGCCGCAATTCGACGGGCCGCTGATGATACCGCGTATAGAAATCGGTAGCATGCCTCCATGTTTGCGTACCTCTTTCGTTAACGACATCTTATCGTCAAAGTTTGTCACTTTGATCGTCCGCGATTGTCGTACGAACCGCATTTTACCTCCCCTCCACAACGAATGAAAAACAATATCGAGAAAGCTGGCTTATTTATAGAGACGCGTAGAGCTGAGATGCTCAGTCGTTAAAATGTTTTTGCTCGTGTCGGATAACAGCGATATTTACGATTTAACCGCCGAGCAGTTAAAGTATATACCAAAGGTCATTCTACTGCGACAGTTTTATAATCACATAGATTATTTGTGGGATAAGCTTCCCGAACATATCAAGGCAGATTCCCAACAATATCGGCGCTGTTTAATACATTATAATTTGCCGTGTCAGCAAACGCACATCGACGGTCCGCCGCCGTTGATAAAAAAACTGCGGCGAATGCCGCCGAAGATAGGCCGAGGTCTGTTGAATCGCGCGATAAACGCGCTTCCGATCGAATTACATATCCCCGGCTATCAATTTTGCGGACCGGGAACTCGCTTAGAAACACGATTGGCAAGAGGTGATCGGGGTATTAATCCATTGGACGCAGCGTGTCGCGAGCACGACATAGCCTACTCGCGTAGCAACGATCTCGCAGAACGACACGTGGCAGACAATATACTCGCTGCGAAAGCGCGAAAACGTGTCACCGCGAACGATTCGACTCTCGGAGAGAGAGCTGCGGCTACAGCCGTCTGGGCGGCCATGAAGGCTAAAACGAAACTCGGTATGGGTTTGAAAACGAAGAAAAAGAAGAAGACCAAGCGAATACTTCCGGTAGCGAAACGCGGCGGTATCCTACCGATCCTGCCGTTATTAGGGGTTCTCGGTTCGTTGGTCGGCGGAGCGGCGGGAGTCGCAAAGGCCGTGAATGATAACAAAGCCGCGCGGCGTCAGCTGGAAGAGATGCAACGTCACAATCGCGCCATGGAAGGTCACGGACTTTATCTCGCTCCATATAAACGCGGACGGGGAGTCTCGAGGAAAAAAAAACGTCGAAAAGACGCTAAAAATCCCCAAGGGTGTAACTACCAACGTGCAACTGCAGCAATTGGCAAAACGTATGCGCATTCCATATTTTAGAGGTATTTTCATGCGCGATTCGTTACCGATCGGCGGTATACGTCGAAACGAGAGCGGTATCGTGAATTTGGATAATACCGAGGGACCGTGTACTCACTGGGTGGCGTACGCAAAGAGGGGAAATCGTGCCATATATTTCGACAGTTTTGGTAATCTTCAACCACCGAGAGAATTGGCGCAGTATCTAGAGAACAATGTAATAGAGTACAATCGCACGCCTTATCAGCGATACGATCAGAGCAATTGCGGACAACTGTGTCTGCGTTTTCTACAGTCGGTTGACAATCAATTTAAAGACCGGCGTTACGCTGTTTAATCTCAGTATTCATTCAAACATGTCACTGACATTTACGCTCACCGGCAAGAGCAGCATCCTCGCGGTAAGCTACTTTCCCGCCGTGGATTTGAGCGATGGCGATTACGAGCTCGGTCTGACAGATTTTGAAACCTATCACACGATACCGAATGTAAATTCGTCGAACAATAAATTCTACTATGGCGACGACGACAAAGAGATTACCATTCCCGAAGGATCGTACGAACTGCATGATATAGACATGTATCTGAAACGCGCTCTTTTATGGGACCAACCCAATAATGTCTCGACAAACGAAGATGACTCACACCCATTGATTATTATTCGAGCCAACAACAACACGATGAAGAGCGAGATCAAATGCGCTTATCGGATAAATTTCACAAAACCGAACAACATTGGATCGCTGCTGGGATTTTCAGCGAATCGCGTGCTAAAGTCGCGACAATGGCACGAATCGAATGTTCCGATAAATATCATCAACGTAAACATCATTCGCATAGAGTGTAACGTGACCGCTGGTGCGTACAGCAACGACAAGTACGTGCACACGATACACGAGTTTTCACCGAGCGTGCCTCCAGGATATAAGATATCGGAAACGCCGGCACAGATCATTTACCTTCCGATCATCGTACGGAGCATTTCGGACTTGACGCTTCGCGTCGTGGATCAGGACGGTCGATTGATTGATTTTCGCGGAGAAGAGATCACCGTTAGACTGCATGTACGAAGACGACGGCGATAACGTGAGATGCTTGTACTGAACGAAGCTGAGCAGGTGCGACAGACGAGAAACAAAAAGACAATCCGATCGCCAAAGAAGAAACTCACTGCGTCGAACGTTGAGATTTTGAAATCATTGGGTTTTGTCGTACGAAATGGCTAATATCTTAAACATTGGTGGTGAACCGATCTTTGACGACAGCGTCGTCAAGATTGAGACACACACGTACAATCCGTACGCCAACACAACGTTTGGACATAACGATGAGATAAGAATACCCATACAACAGCAGGATTTATACACGTTGCCGTGTGAAAGCTTTCTCTACGTTGAAGGACGATTGGTAATAAAGAGAAGGAATGATGAGTCTCAGGCAACGCTTGCGAATAATTGCGTGGCGTTCATGTTCGATGAGATTCGATACGAGCTCAACGGCGTGGAGATTGATCGCAACAGAAACGTTGGAATAACCAGTACCATCAAGAACTACGTATCGTTATCATATAATGATTCTCAACTCATGCGGAATGCTGGCTGGGACGTTACATCGAGCATACCGGAAGGATACTTCAACTTTTGCGTACCGCTCAAGTTGTTGATGGGCTTTTGCGAAGATTACAAACGCGTCGTTGTTAACGCTCGTCACGAATTAATTTTGATACGAGCGCGTAGCGATAACAATTGCATTGTAGGAAATCCGGCGACAGAGCCGGAAATCGAATTGTTTAAAATACAGTGGCGAATGCCTCATATCACATTAAACGAGATCAATAAGCTATCCATGCTACGGGCCTTGGAAAGCGGGCGATATCTTAGTGTCAGTTTTCGTTCGTGGGATCTGTACGAGTACCCCATGTTGCAGAGCACGACCAAGCATTCGTGGGCCGTCAAAACGGCGACTCAGCTAGAGAAGCCGCGGTACGTTATCTTTGCGCTGCAGACCGGCCGCAAGAATATCATGTCTCAAAATGTTAGCGTATTCGATGACTGTAACTTGACCAATGTCAAACTTTATCTAAACTCCGAATTTTATCCGTACGACGACATGAATCTGGATTTTACTAAAAATCGATACGCCGTTCTTTTCGATATGTATGCGCGTTTTCGTAAAACTTATTACGGATACGATTCCATCGATACGCTTTGCAGCTTGTATACATTCCTGATGGAAGGACCTTTTGTTGTCATCGATTGCTCGCGACAAAACGAATCTGTCAAGAGCGCCACCGTGGATGTGCGAATAGAATTTGATTGTAAAGAAAATGTATCTGCAAATACTACCGCCTATTGCCTCATCTTGCATGATCGTGTAATCGAATACTGCCCGCTGTCTAATGTAGTGCGCAAACTCATGTAAATTGCAATATCAGCAGATATTGCGATATAAGATACACTGATGTACCGCGATAAGATACAGATTGCTCCATCGTTTCGTCATGATCGTACCGACGTTTGTCGATCTGCAGGGATTCACCGTCGGGATGAAATTTGTCGTGAAAAAGGTGGCGGTTCTGAAAAACGGGACCGTTTTGGCGCATTACATTTTTACATGTCCCATGCCATGGAGTCTCCTCGCGAAATCCGACAAATCATGCGCTTTCTGGTTGATTGCGAATCACCATGGACTACGATGGGAGGACGGAAACGTGCCCTACAGCATGGCGAAACATCTAATTACATCGGCTGTACTTGGAGAGGGCGACGAGACGTCGACTCTTGTGTACGTCAAAGGATGTCAGAAACGAGAATGGCTGGTGGATCTGCTTGAGAATAAAGCGAGAAAAAATCTAAAAATTGAGACTTTGGATGCAGATTACGAAGATATCGAATCTTTAAATAATATAGATGTTACTAATACTGTAAGATGCGAAAAACATGTTAAGAATTGCGCATTACAAAAAGTATTAAAAATATTTAACTGGTGGTCGCGACACCAGAAATAATTTTTTTGAAATAAACTATATATGTATATATAGATGTTTTATTTCCTTTTCCCACATACTTTGTAGTATAATATAGATATTTTAGTTGTTCAAGAGTTGTTTTAGCTGTTTTTTAGTTGTTTGATAGCTGTTTAAAAGCTGTTTTTAGCTGTTTAAAAGTAGCGGTTCAATAGCAGTTATACAGATCGCAGTTATACAGATAGCTGTTTTAGTTGTTTGATAGCTGTTTTTAGCTGTTTCATAGCGGTTCAATAGCTGTTTAAAAGTAGCGGTTCAATAGCAGTTATACAGATCGCAGTTATACAGATAGCTGTTTTAGTTGTTTGATAGCTGTTTTTAGCTGTTTCATAGCGGTTCAATAGCTGTTTAATAGCTGTTTGATAGTTGTTTTTAGCTGTTTCATAGCGGTTCAATAGCTGTTTGATAGCTGTTTTATAGCTGTTTTTAGCTGTTTTTAGCTGTTTGATAGCTGTTTAAGAGCTGTTTGATAGCTGTTTTTAGCTGTTTCATAGCGGTTCAATAGCTGTTTTTTAGTTGTTTGATAGCTGTTTAAAAGCTGTTTTTAGCTGTTTAAAAGTAGCGGTTCAATAGCAGTTATACAGATCGCAGTTATACAGATAGCTGTTTTTAGCTGTTTCATAGCGGTTCAATAGCTGTTTTTAGCGGTTTTTAGCTGTTTCATAGCGGTTCAATAGCTGTTTGATATCTGTTTCATAGCTGTTTTTAGCTGTTTTTAGCTGTTTCATTGCGGTTCAATAGCGGTTCAATAGCTGTTTCATAGCGGTTCAAGAGCTGTTTGATAACTGTTCAATAGCAGTTATACAGATCAAATCATCGAAAGTCAATGGCGCGATATCGTTTTCATGAACATACGTGTCTCGCGGAGATTTCATTGCACACGTGCAAAACTGTACATCGTACATTTTTTCAAGGCGCATCCGTACAGATGCTGATCATTGTGAAATTAGTGTGAATTATTAGCCTACGTTTTGGATACTATTGTGTATAATGCGCTGCATGATAAATAAATACATATAATATGGTTAAAAAGTTTTAATTATTTTTCCTTCTGTCTATCGTTCCCTTGTTCACCGTCAGCGGTTTAGAATTATAACTCTTGATAAGAATGCGCGTGCCGAAGTCGGGCGCGCAAACGGGGGCCGAGGGCCGGGCGCGCGAACGGGGGCCGGTAGTCGGGCGCGCGAACGGCGGCCGGGGGCCGGGAGGGACCGCGAGAACAAGAAGACGCGCGCGACCGGGGCGAGGGAGAGATAACGCGAGCGGGAGCGTGTGACGTCACGCGGACCGGCGCGGCCGTTGCACGCGGACCCCTCCCGCGACGAAAACGCGGTCGCTTCGCGGCGCCGGAAAACCCCCTCGCCCCGCAGCGCCGGAAAACGCGGTTTCCCCTTCCCCTCCCCGCGGCGCTCGAAAAACGCGGTTCCCCCCCTCCCCCTCCCCGCGGCGCTCGAAAAACGCGGTTTCCCCCTCCCCCGGTTCCCCCCGACCCGCGGTTACCCCCCCCCTCCGCCCGCGGTCCCTCCCGCCCGCGGTCCCCCCGCCCGCGGTCTCCCCCCCCCCCCCGCGGTTCCCCCCGCCCCTCACCCCCCCTCAGATCCCACAGGTTGGGGTAGAACATACATAGCTTACCTACTATAGGCTCATAGTGTAGTCAAACTGTGAAAGTGTAAGGATGAAGTTGAAAATCACATTTCCGTGTGGGATTTCATGGTGTCCCATGAGCGTCGAGTTGGGCGCCTTAACTCTGCGTTTGGTTCATCCCACAGCGCCAGTTCTGCTTACCAAAAATGGCCCACTTGGCACTCTGATCCGTCAATTAAAAAAAGATGCTCGTGGCTTCACAATTCAAGAAAGCCAGAGATCTCACCCATTTAAAGTTTGAGAATAGGTTGAGGTCGTTTCGGCCCCAAGGCCTCTAATCATTCGCTTTACCAGATGAGACTCGCGCGCGTTCCGTGCGGAACGGCCGAGTGCCAGCTATCCTGAGGGAAACTTCGGAGGGAACCAGCTACTAGATGGTTCGATTAGTCTTTCGCCGATTCCGATCCCACACATTTCAGAGTGAATATTTTGTGCTGTGCCGTGCAATAATGAAATTTACGCATTAATTTTTGGTTTTTTGTTTTTTTTTAGTGCATAAAAGTCGGTCAGCTAAAGGTTGCGGAGGTACCAGAGTCATGGGTGAACATGCATATAAAAATAGAATTTACACCATACGAGAGGACACCTCCCACAATAAAATATTCCATTAACGGATCAACATTTGAACTTCCCCTACACATGGAGGTGAGTACAAATTACATTTAAGTTGCACGATTTTATTAAATAATTTATTAATTAATTTATTAATTAATCTGTTACAGCCTGATGTCGTGCGCGAGGTGAATTTTCCTCTTCCAGGGGTGTACATGCGCTTCATTCCGGAGGTATGCAATTTGTATATGTGTGAGAGTGTGTGCATGCGTGTGTTTTTTTTAAATATTTTTTGTTCAATTTTTACAGCATGATTTGAACGAGAGGATCCTCGAAGACAGGACGCATTACGAATATATAAATTTTGTCAAATTTGCTGGCACGGAGAACCCAGACGAAATGCATGTGCATTTCGGCACGCCGATAGTGAGTTTTTTAAATAATATTTTATTTAAAAGAAAAAAATATAATAATAAGTAATTCATATTTATTATATATTTTTTATAGATGTATCAGTATATCGATGAAAGATACGCCAAGTCAGTGCCAAAGGTGTGTACATGTGTGTGTGTGTGTGTGTGTGTGTGTGTGTGTGATTTTAAAAATAGTTTTTTATAAATTGATTTTTTTTCCAGTGGGTGATAGACGTCCCAGGCATGGGACGATTATATATCGACAGCATACACCATCCAGAGATGCAGTTAAACAGAGAAATATCCCTGGTCTTTTGCCCACCGGAGGTTAGTATATTCATTATTAATAGCATATATAATTTTTAAAAATATATACAATTTTTAAAAATACGTACAATTTTTTAATAATTTTTTATTTTTTAGGACATCCATACAGAAGATATAGCAGTAAAAGGCTATAAGAATCTTCATTTACAAATGTGGCTAGAACAGGAGAGGCGGTGGCAACAATATTACATCGACTGTATATGGTACGACACGTTGAACTGGCGAGAAATGGAGGATCAATTTAACATACAAGACGTGTTCGACCTTACACGTCTCTTCGAACTCCAACCCTATGAGGAGCCTTTGCCCGAAGACTGGAGTTAAAATAATATAAAAAGTTTTATAAAAATTAAAATGATAAAAAAAGTTTTTATAATATTTGAAAAAATTATATTTTATAACAATAAATATAAAAAATACATTAAAAGTGTAAATTTTCATATCCTATCCTCTCCCGCTCGCATCCCTTCGCTCTCATTCTACTTCGCGTTTCTTTTCTTTATAATAATTGGGAGAAATGAAAAATAATCTTTTTTATCATATAAACATTAATTTATTTATCATGTGTCGCATCGTATACAATATTGTTTAAAGCGTAAGAAAGTAATTCGCAATCAATAACCGAATTTTTATCATAAACTTCACGCAAGATTCTAACTGCGTTACATTTATCGATGATACAATTTTGACGTAAAATTGTTACAAACTGTTTGAATTTTTCACTTACGCCGCGAACATTTTGACATAGTTGAAAATACACATTCTCGACACAATGTTCTAGTTCGAATAAGAAAAGTATGGTCGATGATTTCATATACAAGCTGGTGTCGCACGACGTCAATTTTACAACATTTGCATCACGTATTTTTACGAGTTCTATAACTAGATCTCGAATCGACATTGATGAAGGTGCGGCTGACTGCAGGAGTCGTTCGATATCCGCACGTCTTTCAATTAGCGCTGTCCACGTCGTATGAGCCAACACCATCTGATTTCCTCGGTTGTCACCGAGAAGTAGTTCCACAAAGGACACAGGTCCCACGCTGATTCCAATATCCAAATATTTATAAGCTGTTGAAGTCAATGCGTATCGTCTGCCTAGTATACGAACCGCGCGACGTTCCAACGAGATGCTGCAGAAAAAAATAATACAATTCGCAAAAAGATATAAAAAATATAAAGCTCTATAAATTATACAAAACTTACTTGTTTTCACACGTTAAAGTTTCAACATCGTCAATCGGTACGTAATAATTCATACGTCTACTGCCACTGTAGCCGCCGTTGCTTCCTCCAACGGAACACATTTTCGGTTATGAAAAGCGAACCGTTCACACAAGCAGCCGATACGAGACTAGTCGGTTAAAGTTAATCGAGTATACGCGGCAACTTCCAAAACTATGATGAAGGAGGGGGAAATTAATGTTTCTGGAACGCGCAATCAGCGCTCTGGAATCTAGGAGAGGGGACTATGGTAGGATGTTTTTTTATTAAGACGTATACTCCCCTCCACATGACATCAATCGTGAAACATGTTCAGACATGTTCGCTGATACCCCTCTCCCCCTCCCCCTCGAAACTCTCGAGTTAGAATTCGTCACGTATACCTACATATTCTCTAATTTTGTACACTATCGACTAATGGGGAAAAGAAATTAAACATTGTAAAATTTACACATATGTATAAAATTTATATTTTTTTATTTAAAAAAAAATTACATCTTTCTCTGACGTTTCGACCACCAGTTAAATAATTTTAATACATTTTAATTCTTAACATGTTTTCCACATCGCATAGTATTGGTAACATCTAGATTATTTAAAGATTCGACATCTTTGTAATCCGCATCCAGAGTCTCGATGGTCAAATTTCTTCTCGCTTTATTCTCGAGCAGATCCACCAGCCATTCCTGTTTTTGGCATCCCTTGACGTACACGAGAGTCGGCATCTCGTCGTCGTCATCCTCGTCTGTACCAAGCACGGCTGATGTAATTAGGCGTTTTACCATACCATACGGCACGTTTCCCTCATTCCACGGCAATCCATGATGATTTGCAATCAGCCAGGAAGCACATGACTTGTCGAAATTTGTAAGGAGACTCCACGGCATGGGGCACGTAAAGATGTAATGCTCCAGAACGGTCCCGTTTCTCAGCACCGCTGCCTCCTTTACGACAAATTTCATCCCGACGATGAATCCTTGCAGATCGACGAACGTTGGCGCGATCATGATGCAGCGAAGAAACGATCCGTACTGTATCGCATCGCGATACATCTGTCTCTCTTATATAGAAATTTTTACCGATATTACAATTTACGTGAGTTTGCGCACTACGTTTGACAACGGACAGTATTCGATTACGCGGTCATGCAAGATGAGACAATAAGCAGTAGTATTTGCAGGCACGTTCTCTTTACAGTCAAATTCTATTCGCACATCTACGGGGGCGCTCTTAACGGACTCGTTTTGTCGGGAACAATCGATGATGACGAAAGGTCCAAGCGTCAAAAAGGTATTCAAAGTGAGAAACGTATCGTAGCGATCGTATCCGTAATAAGCTTTACGAAAACGCGCATACATATCATAAAGAAGGGCGTATCGATTTTTGTCAAAATCTAGATTTAAGTCATCGTATGGATAAAATTCAGAGTTTAGATAAAGCTTGATATTGGTCAAGTTACAGTGATTGAAATAACCAATATTTTGATCCATGATATTTTTGCGACCGGTCTGCAGCGCAAAGATAACGTATCGCGGTTTCTCTAACTGAGTCGCGTTCTTGACGGCCCACGAATGCTTGGTCGTGCTCTGCAACAGGGGGTACTTGTACAGATCCCACGAACGAAAACTGACACTAAGATATCGTCCGCTTCCCAAGGCCCGTAACATGGACAGTTTATTGACATCGTTTAACGTAATGTGAGGCATTCGCCACTGTACTTTGAACAACTCGATTTCCGGCTCAGTCGCCGGATTTTCCTATAATGGAATTGTTGTCGTTACGCGCTCGTATCAAAATTAATTCGTGACGAGCGTTAACAATCACGCGTTTGTAATCCTCGCAAAAGCCTAACAATGTGTAGAGCGGATCGCAAAAATTGAAATATCCTTCCCCGCGGCTAGCTGAAATGTCCCATCCAGCATTCCGCAACATCTCAGCCTTGTCGTACGTTATCGATATATAGTTCTTGATAGTACTGGTTATTCCAACGTTTCTGCTGCGATCAATCTCCACGCCGTTGAGCTCGTATCGAATTTCGTCGAACATGAACGCCACGCAATTAGTCACAAGCGTTGTCGCAGACTCGTCATTCTTTTTCTTCACCACCAATCTTCCTTCGACGTAGAGAAAGCTTTCGCACGGCAACGTGTATAAATCTTGTTGTTGTATGGGTATTCTTATCTCGTCGTTGTGTCCAAACGTCGTATTGGCGTACGGATTGTACGTGTGTGTTTCAATCTTCACGACACTGTCGTCAAAGATTGGTTCACCTCCAACGTTAAGAATTTTAGCCATGTTGCCTCAGATATTTCGTACCGCGAATCCCAAAGATCGTAGAAATTCAACGTTCGATGCGGTGAGCTTCTTTCTCGTCTCTTTTTTAGCTCCACCGAATGTCGATCGAGTGATATCGTCAACCGCTGCCGTAAAGATATTCTTATCTCTCGCGTGCTCCGAGCTCAGTACGAGCATCTCATACGTCGTCCGTACACTCGCGCGCGCGCGTTATCGCTGTCGCAGTCGTACGTGCAATCTAACGGTGATCTCTTCTCCTCGAAAATCAATCGATCGATTGTCCTGATCCACAACGCGAATCGTTAGGTCCGTGATGCTCCGTGCGGTGATCGGCAGGTAAATGATCTGTGCCGGTGTTTCCGATATCTTATATCCTGGTGGCACGCTCGGTGAAAACTCATGTATCGTATGAACGCGTTTGCCGTTGTTGTACGCGCCCGCAGTCACGTTACACTCTACGCGAATGATGTTTACGCTAATGATATTTATCGGTACGTCCGATTCGTACCATTGTCGCGGCTCCAGCACGCGATTCGTTGAAAATCCCAGCAACGATCCAATGTTGTTCGGTTTGTTAAAAATTTACTCTGAAAGCGCACTTGATCTCGCTCTTCATTCGTATTGTTGTTGGCACGAATAATCAACGGATACTCTTCATCTTCGCCGGCGTGTTTTTTTCTCGCGGCATTATTGGATTGATCCCGTAAAATGACGCGTCTGAGATACGTGTTTATATCACGCAATTCGTACGATCCTTCGGGAATGGTAATTTCCTTGTCGTCATAGTAGAATTTATTGTTCGAAGAATTCACGTTCGGTATCGTGTAATAGGTTTCAAAATTTGTCA